>CABHPP010149005.1:0-51803 GCA_902168425.1 Peromyscus attwateri | reverse complement strand
GATAGATAGATAGATAATAGATAGATGATAGATAGATGATAGATAGATAGATAGATAGATAGATAGATAGATAGATGATAGATAGATGATAGATAGATAGATGATAGATAGATGATAGATAGATAGATAGATGATAGATAGATGATAGATAGATAGATAGATGATAGATAGATAGATAGATAGATAGATAGATAGATAGATAGATAGATAGAGGAAGATACCTGGACACCTGATAGACATCTGGACAACACACACATACACACACACACACACACAAATGCACACACACACACACACGCACACACACATTCATGCACACATGAAAACAAGTACATGTACAATTGCAAAATTGGCAGACTTAGAGACAGAGAATGAGGATCATATTCTGTTCCTGGCATTTATGGGCTGGTCACTAAATCCAATAAAAACAGTGCTCAATCAGTCCAGTATAAACAGAACTGTAGTCTCTTTTCCTGGATGGACGCAAGGCTCAAAGGATGAATGGTAGAGTCTATAACTTGTGCAAGTTCATGTGCTGAGTCCATTCTTCCTGTGACTTCAAAATCCTACTGACACAGCACATGCCTCTTGTCCTCAGTTTCCTTTTCCAGCTCCAACATGCTGCCACAGAGGCAGACTCAATGTAAGGAGGATGCTCTTGAGGCCAGGCTGTGGGAACTGCCATCTGACTAAGCAGAAAGAAAAAAAAATGTGACTTTAGAGATGTGGAGACACAGGCAGAACCAGTATGAGTTGGCATTTTTCTGTGCTGAGAAACAAAAGGACAAGCAAAAGTTCAGAAACTTGCTTACGTGAAGTTGGCTTTCCTGACACAGTTTTGTAATGTATCGGTTTCTTTTCCTGTCACTATGATAGAATGCTCTGACAGAAGCCAAAAGGGATAGACTGTTGATTCTGGTTCACAGTTCCAATTAGAGTCCATCATGGTGTGTGTATGTGTGTATGGAGGAGGGGAGGAGGAAGGGGCCACAGCCATAGAAGCTAAAGGGAGCAGGTTAGGTTGCATCATGAAGCAGAGCACGCTTTTCACTTTGTCCATCTTACACAGGTCTGGATGCCTGCCCAGGGAATAGATTGACTCCTGTTAAGATGGGTTTTTCCACATCAATTAACCCAAAGAAGACAACTCTTCAAAGCCCATCTTTCAGTTGACTCAAAGTCCTGTCAAGCTCACATTAACACCGCCCATCACCCCACGTGACTTTAAAGTCAGAATAATGAGACCTTTTCCATAATGACAGTCATGTTCCAGATGACTTAAGTAGGGTGTCACAAATGACCTTGAAGTTTCTTTCTCCAGACTCATATTAATAAACCAGAGGTAACACCATCAGGAGATGGTTAAATGTCAAGAGTTCCCTGTGAACTTAATAGTTTGAGATTTTTCTTTCTGATTCATGTTAGTCAGGAAATTAGAAAACTCCCACTTACAAACATCAAAACATCTCATGTGCACCATATACAATTTTGATGTGTTAGTCTTTACTTATTTTTTTTTTAACTAAAATAAATAAATAGATAAATTTGGAACTCAACAAAATGGAGTTCAGTTTTTTTGGGAGCAACCATCCCTTTCTGGTCTAGTTGCAGAGGTGTGTTTGAAGCTATGCTCTTCAAACAACACAGGATTCTGGATGTGGTTGCAATGCTATTATGATTCTTATGTGGTCTGGTAGATTCTGGGCTACTGCTCCAGCTCAGAGGAGAAAACAGTTTCCCTTGTTTATATATAGTGTCAGGACTTCAGAGTTGACTGTGATCCAAAACTTTCCTAAACTGCTTTCCCATACAAGGCTCAAAGCTATTCCCATTACTGGCTTTTGACTGGCTTCCAGCATTTTTGGCGGTGGAAAGTACACAACAGGCTTGGGTTCTGGAGAATAGCTTTTCTCTTGGGTAGAATCATTTGGTTGTTTTTCCTCAGGGATATTTATTTCCCTTTGATGAGGAGAGGTGTATCCCAGTGCATTCTTAGCCGGGAAAGGACAAGTGTCCAGAGATAGCAAACTAACAACAAAATTAAAAATCATATAAAAAACCAAAAGAAGCAGTCATGAAGCAAATATATAAAGCCAGACTTGAATGAGTTTCCATTCATAATCTTCAAGTTTCGAAGCCTGAACACACACACTGGAGGGAACATTTCAACCTTGGACAAAAGATGAAGGAAACAAGTGGTTGACAGACTTGGGGCCGTGCTGGTTTTGATTTTCAGGGACAGAATTCAGGGGCTAACATCACTTAGAAAGTTTTCAATTACTGTATTTTATACTAAAAACATGAGAATAATTTTCTGATACAGCTGTTGGAAGGTGGCATCCATTTCTCTGTAGTGTGTCACGACATGTTTCCATATTAGACTAGTGTTTAAGGTGATCAAATGAGCAATATATATCCAGCAATGGGCAAACCTTGAACAAACTGTCACTCAAGTGGCACGTACTGTGCTGAGCATGAGAAGTAGGTGCAGGGGAAGGAATTAATAAAACCTTGTAATACAGAATTTCAGCAGTTAAGAACACATAAAATAAACCTATTTGCGTGTTTTCAGAGGCAATCTGTGGAAATTTATGAAACAATGTGTTCAAATGCCGATTGGGTATCCCTTATGCAAAATGTTCATGTTTGAGAGCAGAAGTGTTTTAGCTACTTATAATTTTAAATCTCTGTATAGCATAGTTATCCTGGAACTAGGACCCAAGTGTAAACACAATTGTTTATGTTTCATATAAATCATATACACAATATATATGTATGTTTTATATTTTTATGTATATATGTGTGTATGTGTGCATGCGTGCTAAATGGAATTTTATACAATATTTTTAACGTTTTTATTATTTGTGTGTGTACATAATGTGTACGTGATATGTGTAAATATGCAGGCATGCATGCAAGCATTCAAACTCATATCATTTGTGTGGATGTCAGAGGACAACATTTGAGACTTGCTTCTTTCCTTTAATTGAGGCTTCTGAAGGATCAGAATGCAAGTCATCAGGCTTGTGAAGCAAGAGCTTTTGCCTGCTGAGCCATCTCACCAACATTGGCAAGGTATTTTTAGTGTGCTGCCATTGTGACTGGGATCCATCACATGAGGTCAAGTGTGGAAGCTTCCACATGTGACATTTTGTAGTCACTCGAAATGTTTCTGATTTTTGGAACAGTTCAGATTAAGCATGTTCAATCTATGTATCGTGATTCAGTTTTCACGATGATTTCATGCAATTACAAATGTAACTCTCTGATGCAGTAGAAATAACTGATAAGTAATAGGAGTTGGCCATGTCTTAGTCATCATTGAAACTAAGGCCCATTCCATTTTCCTATTTGTTTGAAAAAAAAATCTCATAACCCAAATAAAATCAGAAAAGGACTTGGGGACAATTTTCTATTATCTGAAGGTGGTTTTTCATCTACCAATATTGCTGTCTTCTTTACTTTCACAATATGTACAATTTTACCACCTTTTCATTCAAATAAAAACTTTTCTTGATGTTCTTGAATTAATTCCATTACTGTAGACCTCTGCCAATGAAAATAAGATACCAAACACTCTGCACTCAACCTTTCATAAAACCTAAATGTTAAAGCGACTAAAGAATTATTCTCCTGATAATTGTCATCATAGAAATGAGCTAACAGGAATCTAAGTCATTCTATAGAAATGAACACGTATTTGAATACTAGGTCTTCAGTTGGTGTTTGGGAGGATTATGTAAAGTGGTATTTTGAATGAGAATGGCCCCCATAGGCTCATGTTTGAATACTTGGTCTGTAGTTGATGGAACTGTTTGAGAAGGATTAGGAGGTGTGGTCTTATTGGAGAAGGTATGTCACTGGGTGTGGACTTTGCAGTTTTCAAAATCTCACTCCATTCTTGATGTCTCTCCCTCTCTCTGCCTCATGCTTATGGATCAAGGTATAGATTCCTAGCTACTGCTACAATGCCAAGGCCTGCCTGCCATGCTCTTCTGTCATGATGGTCACAGGTTCACCCTCTGAAATTATAAGCCTCCAATAAACTCCTTTTTTTTTTCTCTAAGTTGCACTGGTCATGGTGTCTTACCAGAGCTATAACTAAGACAGGGAACTTTTAGAAGGTAGAACCTGGCTAGGGTGGGTATGTCACTGGGGGTGGGCTTTGAAGGCTTATGACATTGCTCCACTTCCTGTTCCTTCTCTTTGCTTCTTGTTTTCAGATGAAAATGAGATCAGCCAGCTCCCAGCTCCTGCCACCCTGCCATCACTTCCCTGCCATGATTGACTCATCCCTCTAGCACCGTAATGTAAAAGCTTTTCTTCCTTCAATTGTATTAGTCCTGGTATTTTATCACAGCCACAGAAAAGTAGCTAACAGAGCAACTCCTTGGCCTTTGTTCTTGGATCCCATAACCATCACCTGTTACAAAATCCCTTACCCGGTCAGCTCATTTCGGATACATTTGCTCATTTTTGGCCCCTGTCAGTGTGGTCATGCAGCCATGGTGCTCAGAGCTCCAAGCTGACAACCAGCACTAGAAGGACCATTTCTTTCCTCAAGGAACTGATACCCTCCTTTCTGATTCTAACCATAAAAATGTCTTGACTAGAGAGAATCTGAAACCCAATGCAGTCATTTTGTTTAGTTTCGTTTTTCTCATCACCTTAAAAATGCTATGAAGTACAGAAAGATAAAATTCTAGGACATGCAAGATAAAAACAAAAACAAAAACCAAACCTAATCCACTACAGAGCTCACTGCCCAGAAAAGCCACCATGATCATTTTTGTTAACTTTAAAAATGACTTTCAATTTATGAAATTATATTTGCTATCACATTTGATATTAGAATGATCACTTTTTATTTGGTTCCAATTTTCACAATTTACTACTTTTTAAAACTTAATTTTGTGTGTGTATCTCTCTCTCTCTCTCTCTCTCTCTCTCTCTCTCTCTCTGTGTGTGTGTGTGTGTGTGTGTGTGTGTGTGTGTCTGTGTGTGTGTCTGTGTCTGTGTGTACTCATGTGTGCCTCAGTGAACATGCAGAAGTCAGAGAACAATTTTGGAGAGTCAGCTCTGTCCTTCTCCCATGCAGGTCCCAAGGATAAAAATGATATTGGCAGAGTTGGTGACAGGTGCTTCCTGGAAAAGAAAAGACAAACAAATATTAACCCTTAAATCAACTGACATGGTGACAATATGAGACAAGTCTAATCAAGCCTACATTTCTTGACATAATCCCCACCCAGCTGTGAGATTATGGAGATTATGATTCATTGGCTCCAGGAAGAAATTGCAAAGTATCAAGATATAATGGTAACAATATCAGCCAACTTGTTTTGAGGGCTTTGCCATCTTAATCAGCCATAGTACAGATGGCTGCTCACCTACCACGTTATTTAATGCTTACAACTCTGTAAGAGGGAACCAGGATTTGACTTACAATCAACATCGCCGAACCTGAGAGGCGTAGTAAGGCTAAGTAACTCTACCAACTGTAAACTGGAGAAGTTAGATACTACTAGATGGAAACAATTTTGATGTCTTTGACACTTGGAAAGTTGTGGTTTTGTTGTTGTTTTAAACCTTTTAAAGAATCTCTCCAGGAAGTGATACCTGAATTCTAGTCCGGTAATTAAACAATAGTTCATATCACTATTTTGTAATGTAAAGGGAGTGTAGAGTAAGGTTACATTTGTCAGTTGTATAGCTATGTAGAAATATCATTGCTCAGTCAGGTATGGTGATACCTGAAAGGTGGAAACAGAAGGATCAGGAGTTGAAGGTCAGTATGTTAGACTCTGTCTCAGAAAAAAAAAAGAAAGAAAGAAAAATGGGGAGAAGAAAGAGAAGGAGGAGGGAGGAGAGGAAGAGGCAATCTAAGGAGAAGTTGATTTTGTCTCACAGTTTCAGAATCATTTTAGCCCATCCCCATGGTGGTGACATGGCCAAGTGGCTCCATCCATGGTGGCAGGAGTGTGTGGTACCTACTATTCACATGGTGGAGGATCACAAAGAAGAGTTAGCCTGAGACCAGGGGAGGCCATGATCTTCAGCCCATTTCTAGTGGGCTATATCCATGGCCAGGCCCCTCCTCCTACAGGCTCCACAGCCCTGAAAACAGCACCTCAAACTGGGCACCGAGCATTTACAACCTGAGCCTTTGGGGGACATTTGAAATTTAAATGGTATCTCCCCTTCAAGAACTATTTCACTGGAGCTCAATGAAGCTGGGAGAATAAAAGAGGACCCCCAACTTGGGTGAACTGAAGAAGGGTAGAATGAAGTACACAGAGAACTGCTTCAACTCTGAGGTCAATTCAGGAAGCATAATAAAAACTACCTTTAGCCTCTGCCTCCATGTGGCTAGACATTCATTTCAATAAATAGGTTGTTTGTTTGTTTGTTTGTTTGTTTTAACAGATATGAGCAAGGTATTCTACTTAGCTTTAATGATGTAAAATAAGACAGGTTTCTTTCTCTAGAGAGGCTATGGAAGATTTTCATAAGTCAGGACAGTGATGAAATATAGTATGGCTAACAAACAAATATTCCGTGTAGTCAGACTAGCATGTGCAGAGGGAGCAGCTGTGAGACTCTAGGTATGGCTAAAGGAGGGAAACATGAGGCAGATGGATAAGGTGGGAAACAGGAAAAGGACAGGGAAGGGAGGCTGCGTTATGCAGCAGAAGACCTCTGGGATATAGGGAGTTTGTATTGCTTCTTCACTCTAGCTTACAATACAATTATTACAATTAACTTGAGATACATTCATTTAAACTGATGCATAGGGCTCACAGGACGAAATCTGACTGCTTAGGGTTTGAAATATTTTACCTGGGCCAGTGGAAGTGTATGTTCAATTCATGCAGATTTCTTGGCTTTGCTCATGTTATGCAACATGAAGGGAACAGGGGAATTGGATGCTATTTCTAGACTGTTATTTTTCCCACATTGAATGATATACAACCCCCCTCTCAGATGACAGTAAAATCACTGAACCAAAGGGGCCTCAGGATGTATCATATTTGACATATATATATATAGTTTTTGAGACAGGGTTTCTCTGTGTAGTTTGGTGCCTGTCCTGGAACTCACTCTGTAGACCAGGCTAGCCTTGAACTCACAGAGATCTGCCTGGCTCTGCCTCCTCAATGCTGGGATTAAAGGCTGGCACCACTGCCGCCCGGCCTGACCTCCACATTTTGCACATTAATGACCAGAAGTCACTCAAGGGTGTGCACACACAGATAATGATGAGGTTTTAGCTTGGGCTGGGAAGTTTTCTCAAGTGCCTTCATGCAGAAATGGGCATAGAAAAGAAGCTGACATATTGTTAACAGTGTCATCTGAGACAATGTCCTACTTCGCAGTCTTATAAATCAGACCAGGGCATTATATTCAGCTCAAGTTGTTGAGAAAGATTAGACAATCTTCACACAGTATTCTAACCTACTTCTTATAAACACCATTATTCTAACCTACTTCTTATAAACACCATTGTTTCTACCCATGTAGTCGTTATTCATAGAGCTTCTAGAACTCTCCATGTCTCCACTTTGTTCACCTCTTTCCCTTGCCCTAGAGTTTGAGATTTTAGCACTTTGCATGATTCAAGTAAGTTAATGATAGTTCCCCATGCCTCTTCCTGAGATAGGGAGCCAAGTTGTCATCTGTTACAATTCAGGAAAGGGGATGTTAACAACTAAGAAGGGGGATAATGGAAACTAACACATATAATATTATTTGGACACATGCTTGAAACACAATAGGTGTTCAGTAATGAGGATCATTTCTTCCTTTATCTCACCAAGAGGAGAGTTGAAAGATACATTGAGGCAAATGAAAGAAAACCTGGGGAAGATGAAACAGGTGTGTTCTCTGGAGGCTGTAGTGGGTTGAACTGTAAAAGTCTAGGCCTCCACTTTTGCTCCCAGAATCAATGAATATGACTTTTTTTTTGAAAAGGCATCATGAAAGTAGAAATTAAGGTAAGGAAGAATCCTGATATGAGACCATCTTGGGATCTGAAAATGCCTTAAATCCAGTGGAAGATGACCATGGGAGCAGGGATTAGAACAATATAGCCACAAGCCAAAAAATGCCTGGTATCACCAAAATCTGAAACAGGCCACGGCCAGCATTCCCCTGGAGTCTTTAAGGAACTCAGACCTGCCAAAACCTTGCTTATGATCTCTAGCCTCCAGACTTGCAAGGTAATGTATTTCCGTTGTTTCAGGGCACCACACGTGTGACATTCCTAAGCCATGAAACAAAGAACCTGGACAGAGGATGACTCTGTCTTAAACAAACAAACAAACGAATGAATGAACAAACAGTTCAGAATAATTAGAGAGAGTAAATAAGCACACATCACATTAGAAGTCGAATGAGATTTGTCCCTTCTAATATTTATCATATTTCATATTTCTGAGCATAGTTTTCTCAACTAACTCCTCAAGAATCCCCGGATGTTATTCCCGTTATTGCACATTGTTCCTGGCTGAGTTAAGAATAATGTAACTATGTCCAAACACAAAGTCACTGTTGATGTGGCCTGGGAAACAGACAGAAGCAGCTGACATAGCTTCATATCTGATCAGCTGTTTCCCTGAAGCTGGTTCATTTATTGTTTTTCTATTTGTAGGAGAGATTTCCCTATGAACAAGTAAAGAAGGTGCCATATTTATATTCATATCATCTCTTTCTTTAGACCACTAGATGATCAGGGAAACCAAATTTATATAATTTCATTGACCTTAAAGACAACTAAATACTACCCTTTGTTCTTGAGATCATAAAGAGTTAATATTTTGGAGGTGCCAGGGACAAAACTCCAAACACATGATATGAGTGTGTGTGAGTGTGTGTGTGTGTGTGTGTGTGTGTGTGTGAGAGAGAGAGAGAGAGAGAGAGAGAGAGAGAGAGAGAGAGAGAGAGATGTATCTGCTTTACAGTCTTTCTCACATGTTCTTTTCTGGTTCCAAAATGAAGAATTAATTGTGAGATCAGCTTTGAAAGTTCTAACCACCTTCTTATAACCTCCATACACAGCAGAGGAAATATTCTTACCGTATCTCTAGCACTGACGGTAACACCTTACGGAGAGATTAGGTGCTCGATGTAGCTTTGTCAAATGTAAGATTAAAACACCAATCGCCAAAATAAGGATCCATAGATTTCATTGGACTCTTCAATGAGTTGTTACTTTCTCGTGAGTGTGATGAAAAAGAGAGTTTTATTTTGGCTCATTGTTTCTGAGGTCCATGCTAGCTTGTTCCATTATGTCTGAGCCTGTGGTGAAGCAGAGCATTGTAGCGGAGAGGGAATAAAAGTGGGTAAGAAGCTAATGTCAAGAACAGAATAAACCTTCTACGGCATGCCCTTTGTGACCCCTGTCCGTGACTCGGCCCTTCATAGCCTACTCATCTATGAGCCCATTGATGAGGGCGGTGTCTTCATAAGCCAATCACCTCTCAACGGTAACATCAAATGGGAACCAATCAACAGAAGAGTCTTTCGGGAGGACACTTCCTTTCCCCATCTTAGCAGGCTTCATCTAAACAGTTAAGGACGACTTTGTGAGGATAACATGACCTTGGAGAGCAGATGACCTGGACTTGCGTTCACGCTAGAGAGCATCCAGAGTCCTGTCGAGGCTTTGGTAGTGAGACAGTCTCAGCAAGAAAACTTCCTCTGCTTCCTGCTTTGGCCTTCTCCTCAATGCTGTCTTGCTGCTGTTTATTTTTGAGATTGTAATTTAATTACATTTCCCCCTTCCCCTTCCTCTCTCTAAACCCTTCTACATAGCACCCACATCCCCCTTCAAATTCATGGCCTCATTTTTAATAGTTAGTGCCTGCATCTATGTGTCTGTATATACATATATATTCTTAAATATAACCTGTCGAGTCCATACAATGTTATTTGTATGTGCGTTTTTAAGGCTGACCGTGAGCTCTCTCTTGAGAAGGATCATCTCTTCCCCTCCCAGCTTTACCCAGTTGCCTGTAGTTCTTTGCGTAGAGTTGAGGCCTTGTGAACTTTTCTCTGTCCAGTTTGGCACGTTCATTCGTGTCCTCATAGTTCAGCTCACATTTGGGCAGTTCATGCTGGTGAGACTTTACGGGTGTAGCTTCTGATGTCACCAGAAGATATAATCTCACAGCAAATTCCTTGATCCTCCGATTCTTACGATCTTTGTGACCCTTTTCCTTGGGTGTAGGAGTATTTTGTAGATGTATCCATTGGGACCCCTTTGAGCCACTTTGGAACTGTCATCACTGTGAAGAGATTGTAGAATCAACTTTTAACAGATAACTGCAAAACAAAACGGGCTTTTTAAGAAGAGTGGGAAAAGGGCTGTGTTTGCGATTTATTGTGATTTTGTTGCTGTTAAAAAGCCAACTAGCTTATCTTGCTTCATTCCATTTTTTTCAAGGAATCACAATATTTTGCCATGATTTACAATCTACAGGTAAACTAAAGGGCAGTGGATTAAATAATCACAGTTCTTGGCTTCCATGGTTTCATTTAATATCTTTCACTTTCAGTTTCCTTCTTTGTGTTCTTTTGTGGCAGTAAACTGAGACTTAACTAAGAGACACAGTCACGGCAGAGAGATTCCAAGGAAAGGCTCTTGGCTTCGGCCTCTGTTTCTCCAGCACATTCCCTCTGTTTGTTTTCCTGCCTGGCACAACTTTTTACTTTTCTATTTTTTGTGTACAGACTGTACCTGCTTCGATCGTCTCTTAGACACTGTGGAGGAGGGTTTAGTTCTTTAAACATTTTCCTAAGAATCTCAGAAAGGCTAGTGACTCTCCTCAAAGGGAGAGCCTTGCCCAAGCAGGAAAATCCATTCTTGCTGCAATAAAATACTTTCAAATCGGATCTAATGAAGTTCATAAAGGGACTGACAGGCTGGTAGAAAAGCAAAAGAGAAAGCAGGTTGGAAAGGTTTGTTGGACAAACTCCCCAGATACTAAATTTACTGGAAGGAAAACAGAAAACTTGGAAGTGTCTCCGGAAAATGAGTTGCAAAAGATAACACAGGTGGACCTCCACAGAGACTTTGAAACAAGTCACCCTCCCCTTGAGCAAGCAGATTTGCAGGGTCCGTTACAGCACTTGATCCTATGCTTGGTACTGGCCCAAAGTAAATGCTTGGTTGCCCTCTCCTGTACTGGATTCCACACTTCAAGACAATCCTGTCCTCTGCTTTGAAGGTGTAGAAGTAAATTTGCTGCTGTCCTTTAGAGGTGCCGGATGGGGCAGCAAGAACCTGGCAAACGACAGAGTTCAAAATTGTGTTCCGTCAAGAGAATCTCTCAGTGTAACTCGGAATAGCTTAAATTCATAGCCCAGGCTGACTTTGAGCTCACGATCTTTCTGTCTCAGCTTCCTGAGTGGTGAAGTTGCAGGCATGTAGCGCCATGCTCAGAGTCGGGACAGGAAAGCTAATCATCACAGCATGTACAATGGGAGAGCTTATCCTCTTGAAGGTATTTTGACTCTCCCTCTGATTGGCTCATTTGATTTCTGTCAGTGACACAGCTGCAGCCTGGGGAATGACAACAGCATTTACGCACAAGTTATTCACAGGGCACACCCTTTGGTGACTTCCTGAATATCCATTGCTCTTCCAGGGAAAAACTCTAGGTCTTTGATTACAGCCAAAATAAATATTAGTTTGACTGGAAATTATGGTAACTCTAGACAGAAAGTTATTGTAAGGTGCATCACCATCCCCAGAGGTCATATGTGCTCTTTGGCTCTCTACGAACTTTTGTTGCATAGGGTGTTTGCATGACCTCATCTTTGCCTCTCTGAATGTTTGACAAGACTTTCCTTAGGACTTTGCTCTGGTGAAATATGTGCAGTTCTACATGTAGACTTGCAAACTGTGGCCTAATGCTTTGCTTCCTCCAATCCTTCCACACTTGGTGTGCTCAGTTGTATGTCTCCATTAAGGAATGGAGCAGGGCCACGAGCAGGAGGTGAGATGAGAAGACAGGAAGAAGGTATGCACTTCACTCTCAGGAGTTCCACCAGGCTGTGTCTGCTTGTGTGGGGGAGAAGCTTCTATATGTGCATGCACACTTCCTCATGGTTTTCCATCCCTTTACCCCTTTCCCTGCCTCCTCTGCCCTGACATCCTTTTTCTCTATAATCTACCAAATAAAAGGGTCCAGAGGGAGTTAGACATCCTGGAGACTCATGACCATAATCCATGTTAGATTGATTAGGAGAAATATTAGAAACAGTAACAATTATTCCTAAGGAGCAAATGAAAATGAAAATATTTATGACCCAAAATAGTAGCCAGAGCTCACCCATGCTGTGGAATCTTCCTTCTCCCAACTCTGCTAAGAATGGGGTAACAGGGCAAAAGGAGACCACATTTCATAGACTTGATTGCTTTCTATTTTATAGCCAAGCCACTGTGTCTAGGATGTGTAGAGTTATTTTCCTGGACTCAGCCCACCAGAGAGACTTAAAAAGCACTAGTTCCCTTTACTCTAATTAAGTAGGTTCTAATACATTAATGCATATGCTTCCAGTGAGGACATTTTCATTTTTGACTACAGGATCCTGAAAACAGTTTATTAATTGAGCAGACATCAGAATTTGGTCACTAATGACCTCAACCACTAGCAGATGTGTTTTGCTTGGCATATGAAGTATTGGAAAAAATTTGGAAGTTTTCTGTAAAAGCATGGATTCCTTGGTTTAGGAAAAAGAAGGTAATTCCAATCTGTGCATGCTTGGCCAGGTATCTGGCTCCCGCACAAACCCATGACTTCCTACAGGGAGCATCTACACTCTGCCAGAGTTCAACACATCCTGTTGTTTTGTCTGTGGGAGGAGAGCCTTACATTTTGGTTATCTGTCTGGCTCCTCATAGAGACTGGAGTCATACCTTCTGAACCACAGCAGTTAACATCTGGATTGCAGGTGCTGCCTCCTCCAGTGAGCTTCCTCTGAGATCCAGCCCGTCCTCTCAGTGCTCCACTCCTCTCTTCCTCTCCTCCCTTGGCATTTGTCTACCTCCCTTCCCAGAACCATCAAGCAGTTTGAGTATAGTATAGCTTTAGCGATTCTGAAAGCTTGCACATTCAATGTGATGAAGATGTCTGGCTGGCAGACCAGGTCTTCCCCAGCTCAGTATGAACTCCTGACAGATCCCCTGGAAAATGCTTCCAGAAGCTTGTTTAGTTTCTCATAGTTGAGGTCAAGTCCACCACATCCTGTGAGTCCCTATAGAGGATGACTTTGGAGGCTACAGTTAGACAGTCAACAGTGAAACAATTCCATATAAACAAAACATTTTTTCCTAAAATTCAGGAAATATGATAGATGAGATGGATTGAATCCAGAGCAAAGGGGCAAGGCACTATTTGTATAAACCAAATTCTCAACATGACTACCTATAAGATGTAAACATCTGGAACAGATGTTTTGTGTTTACTTACGGCCTCTCCACTCAAGCACAGGCTAAGCATCCTCTCCTCTCGATCCCCCTTTTCAGATTCTCCAGGCTAATAGGCCTTAACACTTCTCCAGGTTTATATTTTTGTATTTTACTTGTGAAGTTTTCCCTCAGTGGCCAGCAAGTCAAAATCTATATATGGGTTTTTTTTTTTTTCTGTTTTTCACCAGTAGCTATCAGAACCAGGCACACAGTGCTCAATAAATGTTTGTACACTGGAGTTGCTCCAAACTGAAGACCCACAGATGAACTTAGGTTGTTTCTATTACACACACTAGAGAAGACAGATTGAGTCATGTAATGTGGTAAGGGCATGAACAGATTAGTGAATTGCTCACAAATATGTGCTCTCAATCATGACCTCATTCATATTTCTTCTTCTTGTCATGGGAAAGAATACAAGGTGCTTAATTAAAATGTAGCTGAATGTTTTAGTATCCACACAACTTGGCAGGCACTTCAGTATATATTTTAGTAGTTCAAGTGTGTTTGTTTGGGGGTGGGGGTTAGTTAAATACTCAAATTTGCATTTTTTTCTATTTTGGATGAGCATCACATGTTAACCTATCTTTTCATTTAGAAAATGTTCAGATAATGTGTAGAGACCTTCCTGTAGCTGAGGGATTAAGCAGGCATAATCACTTTTTGAGAAACTGCTACTAATGGACAAACACAGATGTCCGAGAGCAATTGAAGACCAAAGTTCTGCTTCTTCCTCGTTAGCTGCTATGGTTTGTCATGGCTTGTCTCCCAAAGGTTTGTACAGTGGAAGCTTGGCGCTTGTTGTGGTGGTTAGGCTAAGGAACCTTTGAGTGGCTGAGCCTACTGGAAGACATTTAGATGATAGAGGTTTGACCCTCATGAATAGATTAAAAACAAATTAAAGCTGCCCCACAAAATGTCACTTAAAAGTGAGGTCACTCACACGCTTTGGCCCTTATTCACCTAGAGTCTCCCTTTTCAGTTCTCTACCATGCTGTGACACAGCCAGGTGGCCTATTACGAGGTGGCTGCCATAATTTCTGGACCATCTAGTCTCTTGTGTTCTAGTCCAGATGAAACTCCTGTTTTTAACAAAGCACCCGGTCTTGAATATTTCATTTCTATCAACACAAACTCAACGAAGATAAGAACGTACTGAGAAGTTGGATTGTTATTACAGAGATAAGTGAACATGTGTAATGAGCTTTACACCTGAGTAATCAGTAGAGGTTAGAAGAGTTAGGGGGAGCAGGCTAGAAAACGTGTGCACGGCCATGAACAGAACATGAAAAGTGATTCTAGTGAGGGCTCAGAACAAAAACTGAAGAGTCCAGGAATGTGAAAAACTGTATACCTACCTATACAGCTAACACACACGTTCCAGGGATGTTGGAGCTGACAGCGGCTCCGAACAAGTTAACCTTTGCCCCACATTCCTTCCAGTGATGGGAAAACCTGTCAGTTAAGAATTAAGGCAGATCCACGTCTGTGTCAGGATAGCCTCAGGCTATCTTGAACTAACACCCTTTAATCAGAAGGTGTGGATCTCAGAATGGACTGTGACTCAAGACCCAGGTTCAAGAGTGGAAAAATCCCTTTGACTCACCACCAGGTTTATGGGGGTTTTGCCAAAAGAGGAGGCTTATGGCCTCTTCTCAGTGTCATAGTGTCGGAAGCCCAGACTTGGCCTGTGGCCCTAGCTAGCTAGAAGTTTTGGTACCCTGCCATGTTTGGAATAAAGTTTGCTTCTGGTTAATAAACTTCGGTGGTCTGGTCCCCGTTATTTGTGCAATTCTAGGACCCAACAAAACAAGGTGACCAGAAAAGGGGGCTGGAATTTCTTAGACATTCATTGAGTATTTGTGAGCAGAAGACTGATGGGAATGGGTAGTAAGCAACTAACCGACGAGATGAGCAGATGAAAGGGAGTATGATCCTGTTGGAAATTAGAATAAGTCCCACCACCACCCCCCACCACATTATGGAAAAGAACATGGCTATATTATGGACTAAGGGATGTCTAACAAAAACCATTTCTACACAAAATACGGAAAAGCCTATGTGAATGGTTTAAAGCCTTTTTGATTTGATGAGAGAGCAAAGGGATGATTTAAAAGAGATAAGGAGATGGGAAATTTGGGAGGAAAATTTCAGCCTGGCCAGGGAAAGGCAGAGAACTGTGTAAGATATGGCCCAGCAGCTGCTTGCTAAAGATTAGCATAGACTAAAAGGAGCCAGGTGTTATACATCCTGTCAATGGGAAAAATAGGTCAAGATCATGGCAAAACTTTACAAGGCCATTTCTCCTATTATAAGCCCATAGGCCTTTGAGGTAGTGTGGGTTCAAGAAATGGCCCTGATGTGATTCGTGCAGGCTCCCCAAGAAAGGTCACTGAAGGATTTAACTGTATGTTTTGTAGCACACTGCTCTGAGTCTTTCCAGATGGAGAAGAGGGTCCAGGTGTCTCAGGCTGGACACTAGAGGAAGCCAAACAGAGACCTTTATACAAAGTCTGTTCTCTAGTCTACAAACATACAAAGTATAAGAGCAATAGGGTCCCGGCAAGTTCCTTCAAGATTTCAAAGACACCCTGAAAAGATGGGCAGAGGCTTGTGGTGGAGGTACCCCAGGGGTGCTCTTGGAGCAGGTCTGCAGGCAATACTGTGGGACACCAAAGCCATCGCACTGCAACGCTAGCACAGGAGAGCTAAAGGTTTCGGTGTGCAAAGACAACAGAAGAGCCCCATGAACTGTCACCAGCAAAGCAACGGAAGGCTGGAGGCCACAGCTTCAGGGACAACTTCTAGTCCCAGTGTACGTAAATGCCTGTCCTATATACCATCGAGATTTAATGCCTGTTCTGCCAAGTTTTGAACCATTTGGAGAACTGTGACTTCTTTATCTGGGTATAAGCATATTTACACTGATCCTGTTCCACTATTTTATTTGCAAGTATGCATTTCGCTTTGTTTTGTATTGTGCTTTGCTAGGGGTTTGTTTTGTCTTGTGTTGTTTTGTTTTAAATGGGTTCATGGCTAGAAGGAGTGTGAGTCCCAGAAGAGATTTTTGAATTTGAACATTTAATGATTGTGGGATAAGCTAAGATTTTGAGGCCAATAACCTCAATGGAATGAAAACATTGTACGTTAAGTTGGACATAAACTTTGAAACTCAGGCCTGATGATTAATCTTGATCCGGAATTCACTAAGAGACACACCTCTGGGTGTATCTGTGAGGGCACTTCCAGGAAGAATTAAGTGAAGGGAGAAGACCATCCTCCAAAATGGGAGGTATCTTTCATTGTGGAATGAGCAGTTACCATCTTCTCTGCCTCTCCAGCATTAGATGACTATTGTTGGACTATGTATGTGCACGCACGCACGCACACACACACACACACACACACACACACACACACACACACACACAGCAGTCCTGAGAAACATGCCAGGTTTGAAAGCCATCTGTCACCTAAAGTTTCATCTGCTGGTTTGTTGATTTCCAATGTGGAGAGACTGAAGTAGTGATTTCAGAGACCGAGCCTACTAGACCATAATGAGGTCATTATGAGCACTCCTTCCTGAACAGACTAGTGCTACCTCACCAAACCAGAACATTAAAAAGTAGGTCACCCTCCCTTCCGGGCCTTACTCATATGGGATCTCCTTTTCCATGTCACCATGCTGTGATGCAGCCAGGAGGGAGAGGGACTTGCCCAGTGCTCTGCTTTCTAGATGTATAGTAACCAGTATCATGAGTCAAATCAATCTCTTTCCTTTTTAAAGTATACGGTCCACAATCACTTTGTGATAGCAACACAAAACAGACCCAGATAGAAACAGAACTGTGGTACATACCCAAATGGGTCACATTCAAAAATCTGAACACTTGTTTATTATCTGTTCTGGCAAAAGTGAAAGACCCTGTCTAAAAATATTTTTAAGGTGAGACTGTCTCAAAACAGCAACAAAACCATAGGACCTTTGCACCATTTCCTTATGTCAGTCATTACAAGAAACCCAGCACGGCCTCCTGGGAAATCTACTACTTCAGACATTAATCTTTGTACAGCATTGTTAACCCTTTTGTGACCCTGGCTTCCACCATTCTTTAAGGCTTGAAATCTTTTAATTCTCTTCTTGGAATTCCCATCCAACTCATGAAGCCCTGATAAGTCCTCAATTTGCTTTCTAGAGTGTCCCTTCTGTTGTACTACCAGGTTCTGGTACCCACTGGAGGACAGTAGTCATGGCAACCACTTTGTTTTCTTTGTCTCACAGTCTGGATATTGCTGGGGTGTGGGGGGGGTGCTTTGCTCCCTGTTGCCCCTAGAAGCTGCTTCCCTTTCCAATTCCATGGAAAGCACTTGCTTTGGATCTCAAATAACTCAGTGATTTACCAACTCCCCCTCTTTGTCATATAGTCCATCTACCTTCCCCAGGTCATTCTCTCTCTCTTTTTAAAGATGTTATCGGTGGTAAACTCTATGTCCACAAAGCATCAGTATTGGTCGTATCAGAGTGAACATGAGTAATCCTATTAATTTTTTGCTCTGCGTCGTTTTCATTTTTTTGAAGTATGAGTTTCAAACTCACTATATTTCCCTTGAAGACTTTGTATTGAAGATATTTAAGAGGAGCTAACACCACAAACAGATGACTTTGGCTGAAGCACTCAGAGCTTTTCCCTATTTGTGTTTGTCATAAGTTCTAAGTAGTTAAGGTAATCTCATTGACTGGATTTGTGAATTCATGTTATAAAAGGCTGAAATGCTTAAGGGAGCCACACAAGGCTACAAGCTTTAATACAACCAACTTAACTAAAACTGACAGCTTCAAGAAGGTTTTCCTCTCAGTCTTTGCATATTGCTTTGTTAGCTGTTTGAGGCCCTTGAGGAAATCCATTGTTATAATAATAATGTGACCAAAGCTGGACGTTTACAGGAATGTAAATGAACCAATCAGGTATAGAAAACATGCTGAAATACTCAGGAACAAGCAAATTATTGCATTTCGGCATTCACTTGTTGGATACATACTTTGTATAAAGCACAAGATGCTTTAAGTTCATATGAAGCATCTGAAATTTTCTGTACTTTCTGTGAAATATAGAAGCTAATCAAACAAGTATAAATTGTGCTTGGTTTCAGTCTAAGATTTCTTAGATTTAGAAATTAATTTTGCTAGATTTTTTTTTCTTCCAAAAGCTCTGTTGAAAGTTTTCTAAAAAGCAGTTTCCAGTTTGCAATTGTAATACGTTGATTGTCGGGAACAGCACAAGCTACTGTAAGTATTGTTTTCTGCAAACAAAAGCTTCTATGAGACTTAAAAACAAAAAGTTCAGCTGACATCAGCTTAGGGTTAGTCCAAAAAAAAAATCTTTCTGATGAAAATAATACCAGTTCCAAAAGCAGATTCTGGCAGAATGAGGTGAACAGGGAGCTGTCCAGTAGGAGAGAGGATGGTGGTAGGTGGGGGATATTAAGAGGACCAGTCTTGGAGTGTGAAGAATAAATGAGAATCCTTGACAGAAGCCAAAATTCCATAACAGGAAAAGTATGCAGGAGGCAATGACTGAAAAGGATTCCCCAGTGCCTGCCTCCCACTTTCAGCAAGAAATAATTCCTCAGACACACAAAATGAAAACAAATGGCCTTCCAGACATCGTTTACCAGAAGTGGCCCTGATGGCTGAAGATAGAAAACAAACAAGGCTTTTTTTTTGTTTCAGTTTTGGTTTTTCGAGACAGGGTTTCTCTGTGTAGCTTTGCGTCTTTCCTGGAACTCGCTTTGTAGACCAGGCTGGCCTCAAACTCACAGAGATCCACCTGGCTCTGCCTTCCGAGTGCTGGGATTAAAGGTGTACACCACCACCGCCCGGCCCCAAACAAGGCTTTTGTTGGTGTTTGCTTTCACAAAGGAGGAGCTGGCTCTGTGGCTCACGTCCTTTCCTTTCTAACCTTTTAGAAATAATAAAACTCCTATAAAAATAACAACACCAAGTTCTGACAAGTTACACATTTGTTCTGCCCCCAAACACTTCATCCCTTGGGAAGACTGAGGAACAGTCTCCATCCGATTGGCCTGTGGACACGTCTGTAATTTGTGGATTAATGACAGTTGTTGAAGGGCCAAACCCATTGCAGGTGTGCCACATCTGGGCAGATGTTCCTGAATGTCTAAGAAAGCACACTGAAAAGCCATGAAAAACAAGTTAGTAAGTTCCTGCATAGTCTTTGCTGCAGTTCCTGCCTACAGGTTCCTGCTTTGAGTTGTTGCCCTGACTTCCTTGCTGGTGGATTCTATCTGTTAGGATGTAATAAACCCTCTCCACCCCAGCTTGCTTTTGGCTACAGTCTACATCACAGCAATGGAAAGCAACAAGAACACACTCTACTCCATGTGTCTTGTCTGCCCCTTCTGTCAAAGCCACCTCTATTATGAAGCTGCCCAAGAAACAGTCTTCATGCTTCTCTTGATGGGGCCCTTGTGGAACATAGACCAAAGGGATAAAAAGAGAACCATTTAGATAATTTTCTGTAGGTTTTTGGATTCCCTTGTGATGAGAACAAAAGGCAGAGGCAGGTCAGGTAGGACAGGGTTCCCAAAACAACTGTTCTGAGACAGTCCTTGCCCGAAGCCAGGAAATGGGAGAAGATAGGTCTGGTCCCTCCTTTGTTATCTCCAAAATGAGCATCTCTGGCTACAGGCTATACGTGATGAGGGGATTGAAACCAAGAGGAGGCAATGGGACACCTGGCTGGGCCAACTGGGCTGACCTGTTCATTTCCCTTCCCATAGTTCACCATAGTTTCTGCCACAAACCTTTTATGAAGTCCCCTTTTTACAGTAGGCTATATCCTATAAGACACAGATTTTACAAGGAAGTTAAAAATACTAGTTCTGGACAAGAACTATTTGATTATGGCAACAAATGGCACCCCAAAGAGCAAGTTCCAGGGAAGCCATGACTATGTATTCTCTCGGGAGTGCAACCCAGTGAGATGCCTGGTTAGTTAATTTTTCCAACTGGTTTGAACTTGTTCTGACCCACTGAGGCTGAAAGTTTTCCTGTGTCCTGCCTGGCCCGCAGTCAGGACAAATCTCTCTCACCCACCAGTCCCGCAGCTGCTCGGACCTAAATAAACACACACAGGCTAATATTATTTTTAAACTATGGCCATAGCAAGCTTCTTGCTATCTAGTTCTTATATCTTAAATTAAATTAATGTATAAGTTGCCACGTAGCAGTGGCTTACCGGTCTGCTGGCATGTTGTTCCTTTGGTGGTGGTTGGCATCTGCTTCTCAGCCTTCCTCTTCCCAGAATTCTCCTTGTCTGCTTATCCCACCTATACTTCCTGCCTGGCTACTGGCCAATCAGCATTTTATTTATCAAGCAATCAGAGCAATACATTCACAGCATACAGAGCAACATCACCCATCAACCCACTTACCTACAAAACCAAATTCTACTGGGCAGGGTGACCCATGCTTTTAATCCTAGCCCCAGAGAGGCAGAGACAGGTAAGTCTCTGTTAGTTGAAGGCTAACCTGATCTATATAGTGAAACCCTGTTTCAAAAAAGCCAAAAACCAAACCAAAACAAACAAACAAAAAAAGCACCAACAAAACAACATCTCTTGTTAAGGATTAAGTGGGTTCCCCCTTGAGCTCCTGGAAGCAAGTCTAAGACAACTGAGTCTGGTTATATAGCTAATCTCATTATTTTAACTTTAATTCAGGAGTGAGAGCCTGTGGACTGGAAAAAAAGACAAACAGAGTGATGGCTACATACTGAGAATGTGGCAAAACACAAAAGAACAATTCCAAGAAGGAATATAATGGTGGAATAAATTAGTAGGAAAATAGTTTGAGGTTATGAAGGTAGATAAGCATCCTGATAGGCAAACAGACAGGGAAAGAGGCCATAGGTAAATACCAAGATGACAATCTTGGCTTCTTCATCCAGAACAAAGGATGGGGTGGGGCTTACCACTCCTCCATGGGTCTGAGGATTTGGAAACTTTGCCATGGCTATGTGCATGTCAACAATACACATTCACTCAGGACCTCACTCTCTCAGTGCTTCCTCTGCTCCCCACACATAGGCGTCTAAATAGAACTTCTTTGCATTAAAAAAGTTAATATGTACAGCTGGGCATGGTACACGCCTTTAAGCCCAGTACTCATGCAGATATCTGGGTTCTGGGCCAATCTGGTCTATAGAGCAAGTTCCAGGGCAACCAGAACACTACAGAGAAATCCTGTCTTAAAAAACAATGAAGTTAATGGATGCATTTTTCTCCTTGCTTGAAGAGAATTTTATAAGTCTTTTTAACAGATGATGATAGGTTTAAGTAGCCTTATTCTTAGGATACCCTTGAGGGCATGGATACAGAAGGGAGAAGTTTTGTTCCAGAGGATAAATTCCTGAGCTCTTTCTGCTTGTCTGGGGTAGGCATCTATCCAGCCTGAGAGGTAGGTTTCTTTCCATTCTGAGAAGGTTATCAGCAAACATCAGAAGATATTTATAACCTTGACAAGGATAGCATTTAATTAAAATTTAATTGCCAGTTATTTCCTCAGAATGTGCCCATCCTTTGTACTGGATGAAGGAAAGGTGGCAGCCTAGCTTCACATCTCAAAGACAGTGCAGGCAGGCCCTTGTGACTTTGGGATCACCATCCTTTGTCTCAAAGGCACAATCAACTAGAACACTTAAGGTCTGTCTTTTGAGGTAGCATGAGTCATAAATCCTTTTAATAGTTTTTCCACTTTTACTTAGAACAACAGAATATTACCTTCCTCTTGAATCCCCTGGGCCTTGTGGTTAGTTTAACCTCATTGGGTGGCCCATTCTCTCTCTGCTTCTGTGTAAATGGGTTTATCTTTAATTATTGAAAAGAGGCAGCCCAGTAATTTTATAATTCACCTACCATATTGTCAAAGCTGCCATAGCTACTATAGGTTATAAGTGTCCTAGTTATTCATGTGTTACAGAGTAGATGGGCAAGTAAGTTATGGGTTCAAGAATGTACACTAACTTTCAGGTGAGGGCAGTTCCAAAGCTGGGGCTGACCACAACTCCTTTGACTTTTGGAAAAGCCTACTGTATTTGCTACTATACAAGTTCACTCAGTAAGCATGTTGGGATGTCATAAAGCAGAGAATAAAGACTTGGTATTGGAAATAATATTTTCACATATTGTGTCGTGTTCTCCAAGGTACCTCAGTGGTTATTTACAGTCACTTGAGCAGCAACATCACCAGTGAACCCATGGCAGCTTCTGCTTTTAAGGGCAGGCATTATTGGAGCTGATGGTCCATCCACCCTTGGAGAGTAGAATGTCATCTCTTACATTTTACAACTCCACTGAGAGCAGTGTGCTAGGTTCCCACAACTATGGGAAGCATCCTCCATTATATCCTGTTTTCTGTGGAGTTTCTCTGAGGCAGCAGGTACTTATGTGCCAGAGGAAATAGACTGTCCCCTGGGCTAAGGCTGTCAGTTGGGCTTGTCCCTTTGCTTGTGATTATTTCTTCTGGGCCTTTGGGATTGTCTCTATTTCATTTCTGTTCTTGAAAACCTCAAAAACCCCAAAAGTTAAACTCCAATGTCTGGGGTCCACTGCCTCCTTGTACAGCTCTTCCTAATGTGTGGAGTAGATGGATGGATGAAATGAATATCCAGCCAAAACTAACCCTAGAAAAAGATGGACTTGAGTGCAGGAAGCCACCAGATGTCTTTATTTGGTCTTCTACCCAATGTGGCTTCACTAAATAAATCTGCCTTTGCCTTTTTTCTCCAAATGTCACTCTAAGAAAAATTTATTAATCTTTCCTCATCAGAAATTTAGTCAGCTATATACTATCTTGTACAGTTTTGTCTTTTATGAACCTGTTTGTGACTTAGGCCTTCTGTGATGGGTTTTACAGTCATATCTGATTTCTATTTCCATTTTGGAACAACCCTCTAGTGTAGGAGTAGACTGCCATCCCAAATTCTTTTTCATCTAACAATGTTTCCTTTTCTCTTTAAACATCTTTACCAATAATATATTTCACATCTATAACTTACAAAGTTTTTTTTTTACTTGATGGTCCTGATCTTAATTTTTGTCTCTTAATAAAATAACTGTGCTCCAGTTAATACACAAAAAGCCGTATCAGAAGCACAAGCAAAGCCTGCTAAGAGTCCTTGAGCTGCTTCTGTTTTCTCCCATGGTGGATGCAGAATAGCTCATAGAGTGGGATCTAGAAGGTTCAGCCCAAAGTTTTACAAAATTAGCATATGAAAAATAAATAAAACAAGCTGGTAAAGATGAAGGCTGGAATTCCCTGCCCAGCTAAAACCAAATACAGGCTCTGACACAGAGATACCCCACAGTGTCTGACTTATGGCTCATTATAACACAAAACTGCACACTTTTAGATAGAGATTTAAGATGTTGATAAGACATGCAATGCATGGTTGTATACAGAACTATATGTAACTGAGAGAGCATGCTTTTAAAAAGCTGATGCAGATGCTGAAAAAGTCTTCGACAAAATCCAACACCTCTTCATGATAACAGAATTAGAGAGATCAGGAGTACAAGGAACATATCTAAACATAACAAAGGCAATTTACAGCAAGCCAACAGCCAGCATCAAATTAAATGGAGAGAAACTCAAAGCAATTCCACTGAAATCAGGAACAAGACAAAGCTGTCCACTCTCTGCATATCTAATCAATACAGTACTTTAAGTTCTAGCTAGAGTAATAAGACAACAAAAGGAGATCAAAAAGATACAAATTGGAAAGGAAGAAGTCAAACTTTTGTTATTTGTAGATGATATTATAGTATATATAAGTGACCTCAAAATTTCTACCAGGGAACTCCTACAGCTGATAAATACCTTCAGTAATGTGACAGGATACAATATTAACTCAAAAAAAAATAAGTAGCCCTCCTATATATAAATGATAAACGTGCTGAGAAAGAAATCAGAGGAACATCACCCTTTACAATAGCTACAAATAATATGAAATACCTTGAGGGTACTCTAACTAAACAAGTGAAAGACTTGTGTGACAGGAACTTTGTCTTTGAAGAAAGAAATTGAAGAAGATATCAGAAAGTGAAAATATCTCCCATGTTCATGGATAGGTAGGATTAACATATTAAAAATGGCAATCTTATCAAAAGCAATCTACAGATTCAATGCAATCCTCATCAAAAATCCAACACAATTCTTCACAGACCTCGAAAGAACAATACTCAACTTCATATGGAAAAATAAAAAACCTAGGATAGCTAAAACAATCCTGTACAATAAAAGAACTTCTGGAGGTATCACCATCCCTGACTTCAAGCTCTACTATAAAGCTATAGTAATAAAAATGGCTTAGTATTGGCATAAAACCAGACACAGGGACCAATGGAATCGAATTGAAGACCCTGGCATTAATCCACACACTTATGCACACCTGATTTTTCACAAAGAAGCCAAAAATGTACAATGGAAAAAATAAAGCATCTTCAACAAATAGTACTGGCATAACTGGATGTCAACATGTAGAAGATTGCAAATAGATCCATATCTATTGTCATGCATAAAACTCAAGTCCAGGTGGATCAAAGATGTCAACATAAATCCAGTTACACTGAACCTGACAGAGAAAGTAAGAAGTAGCCTTGAAGGATTGGCACAGGAGACCGCTTCCTAAATATAACACCAGTAGCATAGATACTAAGAGCAACTATCAATAAATGGGACCTCCTAAAACTAAAAAGCTTCCCCAAAGGACAGTGTAAATAAAACAAAACAAGAGCCTACAGAATGGGAAAAGATCTTCCTCAACCCCATATCTGACAGAGAGCTGATTTCCAACATATATAAAGAACTCAAGAAACTAGACATCAAAATATCAGATAATCCTATTAAAAACTGGGGTGCAGATCTAAACAGAGAAATCTCAGGAGAAGAATCTCAAATGGCCAAAAGACATTTAAGGAATTGCTCATCATTCTTAGTCATCTGGGAAATGCAAAATCAAAATGACTCTGAGATACCATCTTATACCTGTCAGAATGGATAAGATAAAAACCAGTGAGGAAAGCTTATGTTGGAGAGGATGCAGAGCAAGGGGAACACTCCTCCACTGTTGGTAAGAATGCAAACTTGTACAGCCACTTTGGAAATCAGTATGGTGGTTTCTGAGAAAATTGAAAATCAATTTACCTCAAGACCCAATGATACCACTCTTGGGCATATGCTCAAGGGATGCTCGATCATACCACAAGGACACTTGTTCAACTACATTCATAGAAGCATTACTTTTAACAGCCAGTACCTGGAAACAACCTAGATGCCCCTCAACTGAAGAATGGATTAAGAAAATATGGTACATATACCCTATAGAGTATTACTCACATGTAAAAAAAAATGTCATCATGAAATTTGCAGTCAAATGGATGAAACACAAAATATTCTGAGTGAGGTAACCCAGACTCAGAAAGACAAACATGGTATGTACTCACTCATAAGTGGATACTAGATGTAAAACAAAGGATAACCAAACTACAACTAGCTCCAGAGAAGCTAGGTAACAAGAAGGACCCTAAGAGGGATGCATGGATTGCCCTGGGAAGGGGAAATTGATGAGATCTCCTGGGAAAACCTGGGGTGGGGGATGGTAGAGGGGCGAGGATGGGGGATGAGAATATGAGGGGGCAGGATGGTCAAGCTGGGGGGAGAGTAATAAAAGAGATATCTTGATAAAGAGAGACATTATGGGGTAAGGGAGAAACCTGGTGCTAGGGAAGTTCCCAGGAATCCACAAGGATGACCCCAGCTTAGACTACCAGCAATTGTGGAGTGGTGCGTGAACTGGCCTACCCTGGTAATCAGATTGGTGAATACCCTAACTGTCATCATAGAGCCTTCATCCAGTAACTGATGGAAGCAGATGCAGAGATCCACAGCCAAGTACCAGGCCCGAACTCCAAGAGTCCAGTCTAAGTGAGGGAGGAAGGATTATATGAGCAGGGGGGGGGGGTCAAGATCATGATGGGGAAATCTACAGAGACAGCTGAACCAAGCGTATGGCAACTCAAAAACTCTAGACTGACACCTGTAGAGCCTGCATGGGACAGCAGTAGGCCCTCTGCATGTGGGAGACAGGTGTATAGCTTGGTCTGTTTGAGGGGCCCCTGGCAGTGTGATCAGGATCTACCCCTGGTGCATGAGCTGGCTTTTTGGAGTCCATTCCCTATAGTGGGATGCCTTGTTCAGCCTTGATGTAGGGTGGAGGGGCTTGGTCCTGCCTCAACTGAATGTACCAGGCTTTGTGACTCCCCATGGGAGGCCTTAACCTTTTAGAGTAGTGGATAGGGGATGGGTTGAGGGAGGGTGGGGGAGGGAGGAGCAGAAGGAAGGATGGAATGGGGAACTGTGGTATGTAAAATGAATTAAAAACTAAAACATAAATAAGTACATAAATAAATAAAGAGCTGATGCTATGCAAACGTATCCCAAAGTTGTCACTACTCAAATAAACCCTTGGCTTTCTGTTGCTGTGATAAAACATTGATCAATAGCAACTTAGGGAAAAAAAGGTTTATTTCCTCTTACACTTTACATCACCAAGAGAAGCCAAGGCAAGAACTACAGGCAGGAGCTTGAAGCCGAGACCAAAGAGGAATGCTGCTTCCCGGCTTACACTGCTGCCTTTCTTCTACAGCCCGGGACCACCGGGACAGGAATGGCACCCCTCTCCAAGGACTTGGCCTGCCTACATCAATTAGCAATCAAGAAAATGCCCCACATACATGCCCACAGGCTAATCTGATGGAGACAATTCCACATGGGAGACCCTTCCAAGGTATGTCTAGGTTTGTATCAAGTTAACAAAATCTATGATATCCCTGGAGAGTTGGGGGGGGGGGACAATAAAGCTCTGATTCCAGCTGCTATCAATTTTAGATGCCTGTAGGGTGTAGGGAAGTAAAGAAAGTTAAATGGTTAAGTAAGAATAAGAACTTTTGGAATACAAACACACACACACACACACACACACACACACACACACACACACACAAAACCCTCAAGCGCTACATAGTAGGGAGCAGAATTGCCAGCAAAGTAGGGAAGTACCTCTTGGCACTGAAATATTGGTGTGTGGTAGATATTAAGTATTTTTTAAATATAAGTTTAGGTGGTACTGCTCAGTGGTCCCCAAATGTCTTTTCAGTGAGCTCTGAGTAATTTTCCTCAAATTTCTCAATGGAGTATCCAGCCTGGCTTGAAATTTCTTAAAAAAACATTATCCCTAGAGGATGAAGTTGGAATTGAAATTCTTCAGTAAAGTATAAAGGGATTAGAAAAAGAGTTGAGTTTCCAGACTTATAGAAAAAAAATGGGGGAGGCAGTCTCTGGTCTGCTAGGTGGTGCAGGGACTCATACATGATCTGTGCGGGCACTCCCAGGCTTGTCTTGCTCTCCTAACCTGGGTCTCCAGAGCTGCCCTCTAACTCACCCTCCGACCTTTGAAGGGATTCTTTACGTGAACTTCTTGACTCTCAACCCCACTTCCCTCTTAGATTCTACCTTCAGTTTCCACTGTGTCTAATAGGCTGTTCTTTTGTGGACTTTCCTGTCACAACCAGACTTGGCACATGACTTCACCGCTCAGCCAAGGGCATAGCCCACAGTTTAGTAATAAGAAATGACGTTGGGACATGGGAACGTTGCAAGAAAAACCAGGAAACAGAGGAAATGTTAACCCAAGTAGATAGAGAGCTCCAGTATGACTATTTGAGTAGAGAGAGGGCCTTTCCAATATGGGCAGTGGTGACAGCCAGAGGGACTCTTTTTTCACTAGTTAAGCTTGGCAGCTTCAACATGAAACAGCCAGATCCTGGCAGTGACACTGTAGATGCTCCGATATGACTGTGGTACCTTATTCATTGAATGAGCCCATGAACAAGTGAGGCTAGGGCCTCAGGGTATCTGCCATAGTGGAAACAAAGGGCTTGTCTCTCGCAGGAGAAGGGGAAGGAAATGTGGGTGGGACCCCTCTGGAAGTCAGTTGTTAGTGAAGGGAAACCACTGTCGGGTTTGAAAAAGCAATGCACAGTTCTTTGTTGTCCTTCCTCTGGATGTTATATCGCCAGGAAGAAAGGGCACAGATGTTTCCTCTGCAACCGCTGAATGCAGTAGAGGGCTGCAGCTCTTCTGAGCTTGAAACAGGAAGATCCCAGTTTGCACCTGAATGCAGCCATTATGGTGACATCTCCCACAAGTTAGGTTGCTACACCTTGAATCTGGGCTTCCAGTTTTTAAGAAATGAGATGTTATATATATATATAAAAAATTCTTCTTACACTGCTGTGAAGCAAACTAGATGAGAAAAAAAAATTGTGAAAAAGAAAACACTAAAACATCTTATCAATGTGGAGTTGTATTTCTAGTTTAAAAAAAGAAAAAAAGTTAAAAAAAAAAAAAAAGAACTGGTTCCCAGATGCATTATTTGTTAACGAAGCAAAATTCTGTGAAACAAATATAGTGTTTACTACATGGTGCAAAGCCCAAAGGTGAACTACAACAGCAAACAATCCCAGTACAGCAACCAATAACTGAGTAACAGATGTGTATTCAAGTAGGCACCACGTGGGAGCAAGGAAGGCTTTGCAGAAACGACAGGCTGCTGACAGATGCAGGTGGTATTTCCAAGGTTAAGTATTTTTAAATCAAAAACAAGTTTCCAGAATGAGTATTTTCACTTCTAAAAAAGAGAGCTTTTATGTTAAGGTCCTTCAGTATTACATATACTCACAACCATACTCACCCACGGTGGAATTAGCTCATTTCGAGAACATCATTCACCATCATTAACACTCACCCAATTTAAGCTCTTTCCAGATTAGGCATCGCATCTGGTAAAATGCAGTTGCGATTGTTAATAAGTAGGATCAAGTGACTTCTGCTGCTAGATGAACAAGATAGAATGCTATGCATACCACTCTATGAGTTTGTTAGAAATACCAGTATTAGATTTTGATTTTCAGACCTTTGGAAACTATTTAAGATATATCGTGAAAGAGAATAAAGTGAAATACAGTGAAAATACAGTGAAAGTGAAATACATGTTTTAATCCAAATTTTTTTCTAATTTACAAAGCCCAACATAGTTGTTTTTGTAAAGTAAATAAAAAATCTCGCTCGTGAGCAATTGTCATTCATTCATGTCACAGTATTCAAGTCCACCTTCCTATCGCTTTGTCTTCGGCTAAAAAAAGGGGCGGGTGGAGAGAATAGAAGGAAATAATTTCTAAAAATGTCCAAGACTGACCAGTAAAAGATTTCCTACACTATTGTATCATGATGGATAAAATAGGAAAAAGGAGTTATTTTTGGCTATGGTTCCAGAGAGATAAGAGTCCATCATGGTGGGAAAGCATGGCAGCCAGCGACAGACATGCAGCAGGAAGCTGAGAGATGGGTGACATCTTCAACTGCAAGCATGAAGCAGAGTGAACCAGAAGAAGGATGGGGCTCTGTCTCCTCCAGCAAACCCGTACCACTTCCCGAAACAGTGCTACCAACTGGGAACTAGATGGTCAAATGCTTGAGCCTATGTGGCAGGGGAGCCCCTTCAAACCACTGAAAAAAACAAACAAACAAACAAAAAACAGCTGGCCAGTCAGCAGGCCCATCTACAAGGTACACATGAGTCTTGCCATCTGGTGGCTGAATTTGGGCTTTCTGGACAGATCATTTCTGGCAAGTCTCACTTCTGGCCAGGATAGTACCCAGGACAGACATGAATCACTCTCTAGTGGGAACAATTGTGGCATTCTTGACCAAAGATAAGTACCAGAACTGTCTGTTTTCAAAGTTCCTGTCTGCCTGACCATTTCTATCTCCTCACTCATCACTATTATCTTCTTAAAAAGACCCCGAAGTTTTTTTTTGTTGTTTTTTTGTTTGTTTGTTTGGTTTTTTTACTCTTTACGCTTTGGGCGCCTGCCACCCAGTTCCCAAATAAATACATGGAGACTTATTCTTACTTATGAATGCCAGACCTTAGCTTGGCTTATTTCTAGTCAGCTTTTCTTAACTTAAATTAACCCATTTCTTTTCTTCTACATCTTGTCTCTGGGCTTTTACCTTTCCCTATTCTGTATACCTTTCTTTCCTTCTTATTCCGTGTTGGTTCTGTGGCTGGGTGGCTGGCCCCTGACATCCTCCTCTCCTCCTTTTCTCACTTCTCCCTCTTCTCTTTTTCTCTGTCTATTTATTCTCTGACTGCCAGCCCTGCCTGTCCTTTCTCCTGCTGAGCTACTGACCATTAAGCTCTTTATTAGACCAGTCAGTTGTTTTAAGCAGGCAAAGTAACACAGCTTCACAGAGTTAAACAAATGCAACATAAAAGAAAGCAACTCATCTTTACATCATTAAAGATTTTTATCCCACAGCATAAACAAATGTAACACATCTTCAACTAATATTCTACAATGAGATGCTGTTCAATGCTGGAATTTCCCATCCATGCTTTCACTTCTGTGTTTCATAAAACCTCTTCACATCCCCGAGGCCAATCCTCAAGATGGAAGTTTGAGTTAAAAAACACTCATTGATTTTCCCCAGGGCACACCTTTCCTGATTTCTTTTTTTGTTTTGTTTTGTTTTTTGTTTTTTTTTGTTTTTTGAGACAGGGTTTCTCTGTGTAGCTTTGCGCCTTTCCTGGAACTCACTTTGGAGACCAGGCTGGCCTTGAACTCACAAAGATCCGCCTGCCTCTGCCTCCCGAGTGCTGGGATTAAAGGCGTGACCTTTCCTGATTTCTGTCTCCCAGTTTTCTATGTAGCTTGAGTGTGAGAACCTCAGATTCAGGTTAAAGTTTCAGCCCGCGCTGTAGATATTGATGGATATTGGGATTCAAAAGTATTTCTGAAGGGGTTCTAGGTAATTGTATCCCTAAACAAGGAGCTGAGCAGGCACACATCAGTAGCAGGAGCAGACTTTATAAGAAAGGATATTCTTCTAAAGGAGGAAGTGGGCCAGAGCAGAGAGAGAGAGTTGAGTACCTCACATGGCACTGTGTTGAGATTTTTATGTTACATCACATGAGCACTGGGCTTCCTTTGCATAGTGAGGACTCAGGGTCTAATTTGCATAGTGCAGTCTTTCTGAAACATACAACTTCAAATATCATCTCTCATCAGCATCTTAAATCTTCCTTTAAGGGTGTGTATTTTACCTAAGAACTGAAGTTCCCAGAAAAGAAAAAGTTGTACTCATGTTAACCATTCTACCTGACTGATTAAAACTTCCATGACTGTGGGGGCTAGAAGAGTATAGACTAACCAAATTAGCTCGGTCTACTTAAGAGCTACTTATAACTCATCTCTGTGTGTGACCTATCAATTTCATGACTATTAGGTAAATTTTTTTACATGTATAAACACACTGGTAGCTTCCACAAATCCAAAGACTAAGAATGACATCTGATAGCATCAAAGACCTTGAGCAAACACCTGCCCATTATTCTGTAACCCACCCACCTGATGTTTCCAGCAATAGTTTATTTTCCAAGTCCACAAAGATATTAAGATGTGATAAGGTCAGTTTTCAAATTAATTTTCCAAAAAAGCAATGGGTCTTTTTTAAAATGATTTTTTTTTCATTCAGTATGTTCTGTGTTGGAGCCCATTTGGGTTTCCTAGTGGCTTTATTCAGCAGGTCTGCATATAGAGGATGATTGGGCCACAGACCTGAGTACCAGGTGCTTGGAAAGGTCTACACTTGGCTGTATCTTGCAAGGGGGGAGTTTTTTCTCCTCCCCTTGGCATTGTCATAAATAGCCCTTTGGAATAAAGTTCAGGGCTGGTAGGTTTGGACCCAGGCCCTCCCGAGGCTATCCTGTGTTTTCTGTCTTTCCTCTCATTGTCTAGGTATCTCCTTCTAGCTAATATTTCTCATTTCTCCCTGCTCAAGAGTACCCTGGAAGAATAAGAGGGAGCTGGTATCCCTCAATTTTGATCATGGTTTCCCCTCCCTCATCACCTCCCAGATCTTCCAAGCCACCCCACCTATCCAATTCTATGCCCTCTTTCTCTCTCTAGAAAACAAACATGTCAATTTAAAAGAAAAAAAACAGAATAAAACAAAGCAAACAGATAAATGGTGTGTGTGGAGGGAGGACACAATAAACACATACACACAGAGACACATGCACATACCCATAAAAACACAAAATTCGAAACCATAATATACAATGAGAAGACAAGTATGTTGGGGGAAAAATATCCAAACAAAGCATTACGGGATAAAACATCTCCAACAATCCCACTGAGTTCTTCTGTGTTGGCCATCTACTGCTGGACATTGGGACTCCTTTAAGTGTGGTTTGTATACCCAGTGAGACTCCATTTGGAGAAAAGTAGTTTTTTTTTTCCCTTTGGGAGTTGTCAGTTGGAAAGACCTTCTGGATTAGGGATGGAGGCTCACTTCTACTTCCTTCTTAGCCCTAGAACCCCAGGAATAGGATTCAAATGAACTGTGGCATGTTCTGCATCAACATTAGTGGGTAGGGACTGAATTGCTGTTTCAGTTATTCTTTTTAATTAAAAATTTTTGTATTCTTTGCCAATTTCATATATATATATATATATTGCATCTTAATCATATTTACCTCCTACTCCTTTCTAATCTCCCCAAGACTACTCCTAACATGTTCCCTAATACCTTAACTCTATCCTCTTTCTTCTCTCTCAAGTCCAGTTGATGCTTTTCTATATGCGTGAGAGTGTGGAGCCATCCAATGGTGCTTGGACAATCTACCAGTAGCTATTTTCCTAGTGAAAAATGACTCTCCCTACCCCAGCAGTCAACTCCCAATACCTCCTTAGCTAGCAATAGAGCTTCATAAGCCTCTGTCATATCCATGTTTGAATATCCATGCTAATTGGCTTGATCTTGTGCCAGTCTTATACAGGTTACCACAGCTGCTGTGAAACTGTGAGGGTAATGTCCATGTCCTATCCAGAAGACAGCATGTCACAGTTCTCATCATTCTCCGGCTCCTGCATTCTTCCACCCCATCTTTCATGGGCCTTAGGTTGGGTAGAGAAGGGATATAAAAATTCCATTTATGGTTAAGCACTCAAAAGTCACTTATTCTCAGCACTTTGATAAGCTAGAGTCTCTGCATTAACTGCTGCCCACAGCAAAATGAAGCTTCTCTGACCAAGATTGAGAACAGCAGTACTCTATAGAAACAATCATAAATATTTATTTAGAAGGCAGTTTGACCACATGAGCATTTAGCAGAACAACAATAGTGGGTTCTTCCTATAGAGCCTATGACCTTCTGAGCCATGGACTTCTGCCCAGGTTGACAGGCATGAACTTCTCTCTGGGAAGCAGATCTGAAACTGAATTAGAAAGTAGTTGGTTAACCCTGTAACGGTTGTGCCACTATTACAACAGGGGGTTCATCTTGTGTGGTAGGTACATATAGTTAGGGACAGGGAACCCCCCTATACAGAGCTTCCTGAAGATAGCCTTCTGACAGCCAGAAGCTATCTCAAAAGAAATCCAAAAACCCCATTACCAAGTAAAACCCCTGGATGAATGAAATAGCAGGAGGCCACAGGAACTAATGGAAATCTTTACCTAGTTAAAGATTTACTAGTTAGCTACTGCTAGGTGAGGAGGCATTGGTAGTTGATGACTGCTGGGGTAGAGAGAGTCATCTTTCATTGGGAATGTAGCTTCTGGTAGATTGTGCATGTGCCATTGGATGGCTCCACACTCATAAGCAGAGGCAGAGATGTGCAGACCTGGTTGTGACTTTTGGTAGGCTCAGAGTTCTTCCCTGTCCTACCAGGTTTATTCCATTCATCCCCAGTTTTGCTTATTTTTCACCTATTTTCATGCCTACTTTTAGCCAACTAATGCCCAGCTGGACCCAGTTGAACTCTAATAGCATCTCCCCAAATTCAAGTTTCAGAGGGTAGGATCCCATAGATCTCAAGGGAAGAGAAAAGGAAGACAGCCTTTAAGATCCACCAGAGTGAGACTGGTTGGAGAAGGTTGTCCCTTGAGCTTGAGGCTTTTTGTCTTCTAGCTAGCCTCCAGGACTCAACCTATAACTTCAGGCAGAGGCTATACATTCCTGCCTCAGCCCTCAAGACTCCACACTTCAGCTACAGAAGAGCAGTATGGGCAGTTAACCATGGAGCCATCTCTCCATCCCCTTGTATTAAATGTTGAGCATCACACATAAGGTAGGCAACTAAATACTTTCGAATAACTTTCTAATTAATGCTATTAATTAAAACTTTAGTTTGATTTTATTAAACATGTATTAAAACTGTACACTAGAGAAAGGTAGCCTATTTTTAAAATGTTACTGGGAAAACTAAATATCCAGTTCTAGAAGCAATGAAGATATCCTACAGAGAGTCTTCTATTCCTCTCTTTGGCTCTCAGAACATTGAAATAATGGTCCTGCTGTTTTATGATTTGTCCTGGGGATATGTAAAGAAATATCCAATTATCCCAGAAAGGTATTCTGTCAATTACACACCAATGAAATGACTCTACTTCAGTCTTTCTTAGCGAATTGGGGCGTTTACTGGAGTTACTTACAGGAACAAGAGTGACGTACAAGCAGCTGCATCACCCAAAAGTTCAGCATGGGTGTTAATGCATGAAAGCGGTATTCCTGGAGCTCTCTGAAGAGATTACAGGCATCTGTAAGTCTCTTTACAGTGGGGAAAGTCCCTTTCTGAGCAATCGTTTCTACTTTTATAACCCAAGGAAGAGGCCTTGTGGATTTTCGAAGTTTCAGCGTCCTGAAACTTGGAAGTGTAATCTACTTTTTGAGTTTTGGGGGCCCTCCCACTCCTTCCCGGAAGGAATGTTACTATTCATGGGAAATCACTAAATAATACCCAGTAACTGGCCAAGGGAAAGGCAAAGGTTGAGATGAAGCCTGATGCTGGGCAGAGGAGAAATTTCACCTAGATCTGACAACCCATTAGACCATTTTGAACAAGAGACTGAAGCCAGATAATGAAAGGTCAATGGTGGCTGTGACCAGAACTGCTTAGTTATATGTGTATCTTGCTTCTATTTAAGCCTAAATCTCATGTCATACTCTGGAAGATGGAACAAGGGACTCACTGGATCTTTTTATTTCATCCCAAAGAATGAATCTCCTTTCTATGCTCTTCACTGTTGTCTGTTTAATTGGCCTGTTGGGAACAGATGGCCAAAGTTTGGTTGTTAGGACTACCTGGAGCTCAGGTTCTGACTCTAACAACTCAGATAACACATGTAGAGAAATGAAACTAGATCTCTGGACCAAAAGGAAAAGTCAATTCAAAATGGTTCATCGATCTCAATACAAGACCTGAAACTCTGAAACCGCTCGTGGAATATATAGAGAAAATAATGATTTCCTCAATAGGACTCTAACCACCAGAAACAAAAGCAAGATTTGACAAGTAAGATTTACATCTAATTGAAAATCAGAAGACAGCTTACAGAATGGGAAAATATCTTTTTCAACTATTCATCTGATAGATTAATAGCCAGGATATATAAAGGAATCAAAATGTGTGACAACAAAACCTGAGTAGTTAATTAAAGATAGGCAGATGATCTGAAAAGGTGCTTCCTAAAATAAGAAAAACAAATGACTAATAAATATGTGGGAAAATTCAGTTTTACTCCATCGGGGAAGATCGCACTGTAATAAGACGCCATTTCATCCCAGTTAGAATGTCTATTATCAGAAGGATAAAAAAAAAAAATGTTGGCAAAGATGTGAAGCAGAAAGGAACTCTTGGAAAATAATTAGCATCGTCATTACAGAGAAGAAAATGGAGGATTCTTTACAACCTAAAAATTGAAACACCATGTGGTCCAGCTGTCAATATCCTGGAGATAAAGCTATCCATCCATATTTATGTATCTGTCTGTCTATACAAGATGTCTAAGATGTCTATCTGATCTCTCTATTATCTATAAATCTATCTAACCTACCTCTCTATTGCCTATGCATCTGTCTATTCCAATTATTTTTCTATTATTTATCTACCTCTATTATCTATCTACTCACCTGCCTCTCATTATCTATGTGTCTATGTATCTATCTAATGCTCATGTTTATTGCAGCACTATTCACAAAGACCAAGATACAGAATTAACTTAGTTCTACATCAATGGATGAATGTATAAATAAAGTATACCATGTACACATATCAAAGTTGTTTTGAGGAAGATGGCTGGAACTGGCGTACATCACACTAAGCAAAATAAACAAGGTGAGTCAAACACAGAGAATAAAGTACTACAAGATTTTTCTCATGGAAAAACTGACTTTTTTTAAAGAACTGAAAGTATAAGCATGACTACACGAACTAGATAGTGGATTGGAGGAAGGGGGAAATAAAGGAAGCTGAGATACACTAGAATAAGCATGGTGGACAAGACCAACGCATGGAAATACAGGTATGAGAATGTGGCAGTGAATCCTATTCATTTTACAACTAACATATGTAAATAATTATAGTTTAAAAACCCAAGTGTAACTTAACAGGAAAATTACCAAAAATGAAGAAAAGTAAATGTTTGGAAGGGAAAACAGCGACAAAAAATATGAGTGGGGATCAAAATAAAGAAGTTAATGTTACCTACTTAGCGTTTACAGTATTTTCAATGATGGCCTGGTACGGTTAGAAAACTGAATCCTACCATGCTGTGGCAGAATGACAGAACATATATCCATGAGGAAATCATACACCTTACAACCTAAACAAGTCAAAGGAGAAACCTGCCAATTAACCATGGTTTCTGCATCAAGGAAGAAGCAAAAAGATAGGAAAGATACCTGGGAATTTTTATGTATTTGTGAGTAATACAGAATAGTTTTTATATTTATTTATGAGATACAGTATTGTAACAACCAAACCAGACCCTGAGCACTGTGATCTCCTTAAACATTTATCATTTCTTCATTTGGAGTACCACCCAATTTATCTCTTTCAGTTCTTTTTGTCTGTTTGTTTTGTTTTATCTGAGACAAGGCCTACTATGGAGTTCATTGTACATGGTATGATGTTAAATAAGGGTGTTTTCAGACAAGTATATATTACATGTTATTTACACATTTTAATGTGGCTAACTAGTAAGCATCAGGCATATTCTCCTCCACACCTCTCACTCCTCCCCTGTCTTATCACCTGTCTCCCATTAGTCTCCATTGTTCATGGAGGAAGTTTTATATCATATATACATGCATGATTTTAAATATCTGTATAAAATCTAGGAACTGTATTTCGTGGTATTTGTCTTTCTGAGACATCTTAATTTGCTTAATATGTCTGAAGTCATAGCCATCTTTCTGCAAATGACACAACTCCATTCTTAATATTAGAAAAAATACCAATTGTGTACATATACTATACTTTCTTTATTCATTTCTAGTTTTGAACATCTAAGTTGGTTCTATACCTTAGCTCCTGTGACTAGTACTACAATAAATATTGATGTGCAAGGATCTCTATGACTGGTTAGCTTGGAGTCATTTGAGTAACTATCCACGAGTGGTACATCTATGCCATATGGTAGTTCTTTTTGTAGTTTGTTGTTGTTGTTGTTAGGAAACGTCATACCGATTTCTAGAGTGGCCAGACTTTTTTTTTTTTTTTTTTTGGTTTTTCAAGACAGGTTTCCTCTGTGTAGCCCTGGCTGTCCTGGAACTCACTCTGTAGACCAGGCTGGCCTTGAACTCACAGAAATCCACCTGCCTCCCGAGTGCTGGGATTAAAGGCATGCACCACCATTGCCTGGCAGCCAGACTTATTTCTATAGTATCTAGACTACCAGCAATGTATAAGGGCTCTTTTCTGTTCATACCCTCATAAACATTTTAATGTATTTTCTTAATGACTAGAATGAGATGGAATCTCAATGTAGTTTTAGCTTCTCTGATGGCAAGTAAGAGTGAACGTTTTTTCACATGTTTAATAGACATTAATATTTCATCCTTTGAAAATTCTGTTCATTGTTTTAACCCATTCATTGATTTGGTTGTATTGAATAGGATGGATGTGCCCTCTGGTTCTCACTCATTTTTCTTGTTTGTTTCATTTTATGCTCGTCTTCCTTGCATGGGGTCTTGCCTGGGCTTAGGCACCCTCTCCCTTAAAGAGAGGGCAAGAGGCACCAGGAGAAAAAATAATGACTTGACAACATGCTTGGTATTAAAATGAAGTTTTCTGCGTTTCAACTATGCCTCCAATAAATTTGGAAACCAGCGTGAATACTATTAGCATAAATGTAAAGATTTTTAAAGCCATGCTTATTAATAATTAAGAGGTAATAAAGAAAGTAATTGGAAAATTGAAAGGGGGAGTAAATTAGGAATTAGAAGAAAAATGTCTGGCTGGAGGCTTGACAAGTAATAGAGGAAAAAGGTTTTAGAAAGCTAATTAAAATACAGAAGTTAAAATTAAGAAAGTTTGAAATATGAAATGAAGGAGATAGAAGAAAACATACCAGTCAACGTTTCCTCTTGGTTAGGATATATGTGTTTTCTGCTCGGGTATTTTTTGTAGCTGACTCTACAAGAAGCAGAAGGTGGCTATTAGGACTTATATAATTCACAACAATCGGACCAAAATGTCTCTCCTGCCGGGTTAGGTCCTGCAGAAGAAGAGCCATAGCAGTCCCCAGGTCCTCGGCATGGGTTGCCCAGCAGGATCGTGCCCTCCTCTTCCTACAGTCTTCTCTCTAGTGTACTGGTGACCACATTTTTCACACACCCTCAGTATCTGAGGTTCTGGGAGAAGAGCTACACCCACACTTCTGTTTGCCTTTGTTGTTGGGTGCTCTTCAAGCACATTATTATTTCTAATAATGACACCGAGTTCTTGCCTGAAAATATTTCTGTTGTGGGTCTCTGTCAGGTCCTGTTCACTTCTCACATTGGAGTGGTTGTCAGAGTTGTGACTGCCTTGCAAGGGGAGGGGAGGGGAGTCCTCATGGTTAGAAGATGTAATGTTCCTGAATGTTCTGCTTTCCCTGGCATGACAGTTTGGTGATGGTGTGTCCCTTAAATACATTACCGCATTTCATCTTGGAAAGAATGGAGGAAAAAGGGCAGACATAGAGTCAGTAACAAAGGGGAGTAGGAACTGGGGAAAGCTACATGAAGATTAACGTGAAAGAAATCATCTTGCAGAGAAAGACTAGAAATGCTTACCTGGCATCACCTAACAGAGCATGCTCCACCCAACCCCATGAAATTCAAATGCAGGGTCCATAACAGACCATACATCTCACGACCAGATGCGCTGGGTCTCTTTCTTTGGGTCATTAGCACACTTCCATTCTCGGGAGTGCTTCTGCCTTTCTTAAAAGCGTCTCTTTCTATGCCATGCCTCATGTGAAAGGAAGACTTTTTCTCCATCCCCCTCCTGGTGACTTGCGGGATTTTCACCTGTTTATCTCCTACACTAAAATTGTCTTCAAGCTTTATTCTGAGTCTGTTTCTAAAATCTTGTATTAATCAGACAAAGAAATCCTGTAGGAGAACTTCAGTTTCCCTGGTAACAAGACCTTCCTAAGCTCCTGTCTCATAGGCCCCATGTAGCTTTCTTTTTCTGTCTCTCTCTTTTCCCCTCGTTTTGCTTCTTGAGACCATCTTCCTCTATTTTGTCTGTGCCCACAATCTTGGGGTAAAAGAGGGCAGGAGGTGATGGGCTCTGGCAAGCCCAAGCATGGCAAACATAATGCCTATGGGTTTTGCCTTTAACTCCCCCCCCCCCAAAAAAAAAAAAAAACCACATTAGATTACATTCCTGAAGCTATCCCTGAGGTCCATTCCCTTATTTGGGCACTGACTCATTCCTGAGGTAAAATACCAAGATCCAACCATCAAAATTCATTATTTGGCTAATACGTCCAATCAGAACTGACCTACCAGCTCACCCTAGCATTTTCCCCCTAAAAACCCACTCCTGCAGAAAGTCTTGCTCTCTTGCTTGCTACTTCGTGCCGGGCTGCTGCCTTTGCAGCCCCCCCCCCCACCTCTGCTTCCCCCTCAGGGGTAATAAACCTCCTTTGTGCTGAGAATTTGGTGTCAGGGTATGTCCAGGGAGCCGACCTCCCTTACAAGAGGATTCTCTAGTCTTTCTTGAGTCTTTACCCTACTGTTCGCTCTTAATCAAATATTTTCTTCCTGATTAGGAGGGCATAGGAACACACAGTTTGTTTCTCCCCTGCCGTCTTCACTGAGAAGGAGCACAAACCAAAGTTTCCGAAATAGCAGTCAGCTAGTCAGCCACAGGATAGAACTTGCCCATTAAATATACTTTGTGCGATCCACCCGCCACCCACACCCCCAACCCCATCTAAAATCCTTCAGGAATGTCCGCAGTGTGAACAGTTGTTCACTGAGCCATGTCTCAGACGTTTTGTAGACATTCTTCATTTTCTTTCTTTATGGGACTGGATTATTTTAAAGTACCTTCCGGAACATTTCCGAGATCCTTTTTCTGCTTGATCTAGGTCTGTTGGTGAGGCTCTCGAATGTGTTCTTAAGCTTTTTGTTTGGTTGGTTTTTTGGGTTTTTTTGGGTTTTTTTTTTTTTAATATTCCTTTCTGTCTTCCCTTTTCTTTTGTTCTTTAACATTTTGCTTGTTTGGCAGGGCCTCATGTAGCCCAGTCTGGTCTTGTACTTGCTACATATCTGAAGGAGACCATGGTTTCCTGATCCTCTTGTGTCTCCCTCCTAAATGACAGGATTAAAGGAGGGTGCCACCACAGCAAGCTGCTTCTCTGAATTTTTCATCTCCAGCATCTCTGTTTGCATCTAAATGATTCATTACTACTGAATGTCTTTGCAGATTATGGATTATTTTAATAACTTTGTTACAATGTCTTTTGTGTTTTATCTTGCATTTCACCAAATTTCTTTAAAATCACTGTTTTTAGTTGTTTTTAGCCACTTTATCAATTTTCTTTTTTCCAGGTGTGTTGATAGAGAATTATTGAGTTCCTTTAGAACATATTATTTTGCTACCACTTCATCGTTCTCACGTTCCAATGCTTGATAATTCTCACATCTCGTGGATAAGTTCTCTCTCTGTTGTTTTTTTAAACCAATTTCATAGGGTTGCATTCATACGATAACACTTTCTCCTGAAAACATGCTCCAAGGCATTGCTGAGTAGGGTGTAGTGGCATTGGTTTCTGCTGAGTACTGTAATACAGCCTGTGTATCTTCCTCCTCAACACTGGTAATGTCTGCAGCTGTCTTAGTGGCCTAGGCTGCCGACCATTGTGGGCTTTGTCAGCTGAACTGTGGCTATCTTAGATGTGATGGATTCACTGGCAGCTGTAGGGTTGCCATTTGTGGACACAGGTGCAAGATTCTTATCCATTTCTGTGGGTTTCTTGTGGGTGGAGAGGCTTTAATTGGCTAAGGTAAGCAAGCTGCAGCTGGCATAGCAATGGAGGCCAAATGACGTCAGCATCTGATTGGTCTGGACCTCCCCTCGGTGACCCACCTACATGTGGGGAATAGCCTAGCCTTGGGAATGGTTCAGTTATCGGTGTCTTAGGGCCATACAGGAGTAGGACTCCACTATTAGTCCAAGGAGGGATGACCATCAGTGTCTACAAGCTTCACAAGTGCCTATATGAGCCTCAGTTGGTCCTGTCATTTAGGATGAAGCCTAGATGCTTCAGTGGGCCACAATTTGGGTGGGCAGGATGAGCTAACTCCTTCTCCAGGCTTCAGGAGTGCGGGTAAGGCTTCTTGGCTGCTTCACAAGGGATTCAGTGGCTTCCTAGGTCACAGGAAGGTAGTCAAGGCAGAAGATTCATGGATTGTTCGCTCACTTTGAGGGACCATAGGTATGGGGTTTCCAAAGGGCATTGTGAAGCAGGAACCTGGGTTAAAGGCAGTAGAGTGTGGATAGGTTCTCTCCAGGTACTACAACACTGTTGATTCCTTCATGAAACCCCTCAACTTGTCTGTTCCTGTGAGGGCTTCATGCTTGCACATTCCCCCACTGCACTAAATAACTCTTGGTTCACTGTTGATCTGGAGAGATGGGGTGGCAGATGCTGTATGTTTTATTCACTCCTTAGTGGGCCCACCCTGAATCTCCGCGCTCTGTTGCATCCCGCTTCTTCAAGCACTCCAGTGAGATAGCAGTTATGCTTTCTTTGTTTTGTGTCTTAATTATTTTTCTTTTTAAAATTAGCACACAAAATATTAGGCATTTTCAAACAGAGTCTGTCTTAGCTGACTCTCCTCCTGGCTCATCTCCTCTACCCTGTGGTCTCATGGATCCCTCATCCCCACATACATACCCTGTAACTCTCCCTCCAATCTTTCCTGGAACATGTGTATTGCCTTCCATTGCCTTCCACCACCCGACCCCAGCAGCTGCTTTTTACAGCCTTAGTCTCCTTTCTCATTTTGTAGGGTGGAAATACGTTTACATTGATCCATTGATTTTTTTTTTTTTTTTTTTTTTTGAGAGAGCTTCCGCCAGTGTCTCTGGGCAGCCATCTTGCTGATGTCGACTGGGAATTATCCATGATACAAAATCACATACTCAAAAAAGTAATTTTTGAAGTTAATCTAGACCGCTTTTTCCACTTTGAAAGAAATAGAAAACAAAAGATTACATTACGGAAGTTCCATCTTTCTGTTACAAAAGCCTGAAAAAGTGTTTGCATGCAGCATGGGCTCACCACTCCCCTGGTCTTGTTTTGGTTCTTGGTATGTTTACTTATTTTGTTTTGAGACAGGGTCTCACTATGTAGCCCTGGCTGACCTGGAATTCTGTAGATCAGACTGACCTCAAGCTTGCAGAGACTGGCATGCTTCTGCTTCCCAAGTATGGAATAAAAGGCTCCTGCCACCACACCCGAATCAACTCTCCACATTTCAAACTATTGAAATACAGTGATTTCTACCCTGTTATAATTTTTTCCCTTGCTTGGGGTAGGGGTGGTTTATTGCTATGATTAGGGCTAGGAGTAGAGTTAGGGCTAGGGATAGGATTCAGGTTATAGGAATAGGGTTAGTATTGTAGTTGGAGCTAGGTTTAAGTTTTAGCCTGGGGCTAGGATTTAGTTATAGTTAGTATCATGGTTAAATTTAGTGGTAGATTATGGGTTGAGGCTAGGTTATGTTCAAGGTTAGTACTGGGACTAGGTTTAGTGTTAAAAAGAGGTTCATATTTAGGTTTAGTATTAGAGTTAGGGCTATGATTAAGGTTATTTTAAAAATATTTTAATAAGATTTTTTTGATGAATGAAAGAATGCAAATATTTAAAATGGAAAGTTGGTTTTGAGTGGGTTTCTTATTCTTAAGGTTTAATCATCTAAATTCTTTACAGCCTGGCAAGTACCAAACAGGAAATAATTCCAATTTTTCCAACTGTTTCACAAACTTAGAATTCCTATATGTCTTAAGTAAACTGATATAGAAAGCTTAACTATCAAATATCCTTGATAAATTCCAAGCCACAATTAAAACTTCTATTTGATTAAATGACCTAGTCTCACAGTTCAAACTAATCTTCCTGACTCTTTACATTAATGATATAATACTAAATATATTATTTTGGAGTTTTGAAGAAGTGATATAATTTAGGTAGTTTTACCTGAAGATGTCATAAAAACCTGTTAATATTAAAACTGTGCTATTGTTGCATCTCATTATTCTTGGCTTGAGTTTGTTACTTGTGAGCTTATTAATGATGACCACCTGAAGACCTAGATTTCATTTTATCTGATCCTGCCTAGAATTTCCAGTAAACTCCAATAACTCTCTTTGAGAAAGAGGACACAGAGAGAGTGTGGGAGGCGGCCCTTTGTGACACAATTAAAAGTATATTGAGCCATCGCTCAAACGTTTTGACTGGCTCACACACAAGAGTTCAGAGAAGACAGAAACTGCTGCCTCCCAAGGGGTAATAGTTTGTGATGGAGAACAGAAAAAAAGCGAGCAAAGATTTGAAAAAAGTTGCCAGAACAATCATCTAAAAGGTCAGTCTGTCAAATATCAGCATAAAGGGAGAGGACACACACAATAGGAAAACCAAACAGCTGCATAAATAAAACACCGAGTTTTAACAAGAAACCAGAGCGTTTCGTCTTAATTACTTCCTTTTACCATTTACCTCTTGTTCTAGTTAGGGTTACTATTGCTCTGATGAAACACCATGACCAAAAGGAAGTGGGGATGGCAAGGGTTTATTTGGCTTATACTTCCACATCATAATCTATCACTGAAGGAAGTCAGGACAGGAACTCAAACAGGGTAAGAACCTGGAGGCGGGTGCTGTGATGCAGAGGCCATGGAAGAGTGCTGCTTACTGGCTTGCTACTCATGGCTTGCTCAGCCTGCTTTCTTATAGAACCCAGGACCACCAGCCCAGGGATAGCATTACCACAATAGGCTGGGCCCACCCCCAACAATCACAATCAAGAAAATTCCTTACAGCCTGATCTTATGGAGATATTTTCTCAGTTGAGGTTCCCTTCTTTCAGATAACTCTAGCTTATATCAAGTTGACATAAAACTAGCCAGACCACCCATTTAATAAAAAAATAAAGAAAGAACTTTTGTTTATCTCAGAGGGTATGTTTGCTTTTTATTGAAAATATTCTTTTCTCATACAATACATCCCAACCACAGTTTTCCCTCCTTCCACTTTTCCCGGCTCCCCCCACTTCCCTCTCTCCCAGACCCTCTCCCTCTCTGTTTCCTCTTCAGAAAAGAGAAAGCCTCCAAGAGACAACAGCCAGACAGGACCAAAAAAAAAAAAAAAGATACAATAAGACAAGGTGAAAGCCCTAATATCTAGGCTGGACAAGGCAACCCAGTAGGAGGAAAATAGCCCAAGAGCAGGCAAAAGAGTCAGACACACCCCTTCCCATTGTTAGGAGTCTGACAAAACACCCAGCTAACAGCCATAGCATATACACAGAGGACCTGGCACGGACCCACACAGGCCCTGTCCTTGCTGCTTCAGTCTCTGTGAGCCCGTGGGAGCTCTTCTTAGTTGTTTCAGTGGGCTATGTTGTCCTGGTGTCCTCCACCCCCTCTGACTCCTACAATCTTTTTACCTCCTCTTCCATGGGGTTCCCCACTCTCCAATGGGAGGGACCCAATGGAGACTTCCAACGGAGACTCTCTCTACATGTCATGCCCGGCTATGGGTCTCTGTACCCCCTTCCATCTGCTGCTGGAGGAAGCCTCTCTGATGATGACTGTGCAAGGAACCAGTCTCTAAGTAGAGCAGATTATCATTAGGAATCACATCATTTCATTGATTGACATTTTGTTATTGTATGACGCAAAAGGATGGGTCCAGTTTTCATATCTATTCTATCAATCTGTGTCTTCTTATTGGGGAATTGTGTTCATTGATACATCTTAATATCAATGGACAATGATTGTTAATTCCTGTTATTTTGTTGTTGTTAGTGGTGGTGATGGTGTATGTATGTATGAGCGTGTGTGTGTGTGTGTGTGTGTGTGTGTGTGTGTGTGTGTGTGTAGGGTTCTATGTGTGATTTAAGCTTAGTAATGTTTCTTTTACAAATTTTACAAATATGGGTGCCCTTGCATTTAGGGCAGTGTGTGTGTGTGTGTGTGTGTGTGTGTGTGTGTGTGTGTTTTCTTGGATTTCTTTAAGGGATTTATTAAGTTCCTCTTTAAGGACCTCTATCATCTTTAAGGTATTTTCTTATGCTTCAGCTATACTAGAATATTCAGGACCTGTTATGATAGTTAATATGGGCTCTGATGGTGACATATTAACTTAGCTGTTATTGATTGTATTCTTAAATTAGTGTCTAGGCATTTGGGTTTGAGGTGATCATAGGTCTAGGTGTCGATTTCTAGGTTTGTCTTGGTTGGTTTTGTTCCTTGGTTTCTGTTTCCTGTTTGGCTTTTCAGAGGTGTGCTGGCTAAGTGTTGCCTGTTTTACTGCCCTGCTTGGCTGGTGTGTTCAAGGAGAATGCTTGCTGGTGTTGGAGCCCAGGGGAAGGGGAGGTCAGGGGAAGATGGTCTGAAGACTCCACAGGAGGCATGAACAGGGGAGAGAAGATAATGCTCCTGATGCTGTGATGCAGCTGCAGTGCTTAGAGCAACCCTGAGAATTAGGTTGGGGTAATAGAGAGAAAGGGGGAAGTCCTCAGGCAGCCTACCTGGTCTTCTGGTAGGCACTGCTTATGGTTGAGCAGGGGCTGTCTGCTCAGGTTGGGGGCTGGGATATAGTGAAGAGACAGGAAGAGTAGGACAGCCGGGGATTGGTATGTTTGCTTTTAAATATGTTCCTGTCTGGCAACCAGTCATTAACATTCACCTAATATGTTCATCCAGTCATTGCTCCCTATTGGATTTTTCACGTTCCATTGATTCCATTATTCACATATAATAGTAGATAGTAGCAAATGTCACATCTATAATACCTTAAGACATACAGAGAAGACAGAGGCCATATTAATATTACTTTTATTGAAGTATTTTTATTATTTTTCTATTATAAAACAAAATGGAAAGACTCTAGCAACGATCTTTATTTAGAAGAAATAATACAGTAAAAGTGTATAACAATTTGGGTACTGCTTTCCATTTCAGACATCCACTGCAGATCCTGGAATGTATTTCATGTGGGTAAAGGAGCTTCAGTGAAAATACATTACAAAACACCCTCACTGGGGATTAACTACAAATAAACTCTTCTAGTTTTTCCATAAATTTTAATTTTGGGCTTATAAGTGATAGCTCTAGGGGTAAATGATACCAAAGTCAGTTGAATAAGCATTTTTAGGAATTGATAAGATAGGCTATTGGAAGTTCTAAGCAGGATTAGACAAAATAAATGTAAGTCTTCATATGATCAGTGTAAATAAGCTCTGTGAGGGTGCTCAGTACTGACTACCCTTGACAGGCTGCATTTCTATAATCCCAGCACTTGGTACAAAGACATTGAAGGGTCTAGACTGCCAAGTTGTTCTTGCAGTCTAAGACCAACCTAGTTTACAACATGAGACCCTACCTAAAAGAAACAAACAAACAAAATGCCGAAGTGAAAAACTATCAATTACTATATTATTTAGAAGTGTCTGTCCTGAAACACTCTCTATTTCATAATAAGAACCCCCTGTGAATATTATTTCTGAAATTATACCATACCTAGGAAGGTAATAAGTCTTTCTTACATAATTAATGGCATCTCATTAAGGATGAACGTGTACTATTACATCTATTTTGCTTAATACTAGGAAACTGAGGTTCAGAGAGATGGTTAGACTGACCTGAAGTCTAGGCCGTGGCAAGGTGTGACTCTAACCCTGTTGGCCCATTCCCCAGTGCAGCGCCCTTTTCAGTATCTCTAAATGCTTTGGAGTATCAGATATGTGAGGTGTTATCTTATGCTTGCCTTTACTTGGGTAGAAAGACATCCTGACTCTTTGAATTAATAAACGGACAAACGGTGACTGATCTGGGGTCAAAACAAAGAGATCCTTCATTCTGAGATCTCTTCCTATTACTTGATCTTTGCTCATTCATTGCTCACCTGTTTAAAAAACTAAGAAAAGGAAATGGTTAAAGCAGGAAGAATATGAAAAAATATTAATAATACATGGGTCAAAATATCATAAAATGTACTTTGTACACTTAATGATTTAAACTTGGGTATACATGTAATTGACACTTGAAGCAAGTAATTGGAGACATCACTCATCTCATTTCTAAACAGTGGGAATGTTAGAAATTATATTCTCAAATATGGACACAAGATAAATAATTTTTAATTAATTAATTTATTTATTTATTTATTATCTTACATCCTGACTGCAGTTTCACCTCCCTCCTCTCCTCCCAGTCCCTCCCACCCTACCCCTCTCTCTTCCCACCTCACAATCCATTCCCTGCTGTTTCTGTTTAGCAAAGGGCAGGCCTCCCATGAGTATCAACAAGGCATGACACATCAAGTTACAGTAAAACTAAGCACCTCCCTGGTGCATTAAGGCTGAGCAAGGTGACCCAGTATGAGGAGTAGGTTCCCAAAAGCCAGTAAAAGAATCTGAGACAGTCCTTGTTCCCACTGTTAGGAGTCCCACAAGAGGACCAAGCTACAGGACTGTAGCATATATAGAGAGTGTCTGGGTCAGTACCATGCAGGCTCCTTGATTGTTGATTCAGTCTCTGTGAGCCCCTATGAGCCCAGGTTAATAAAACTGTTCTATGAGTTTTCTTGTGGTGTCCTTGACCTCTCTGTTGACAAAGAAGCCAAAATTATACAATGGAAAAGAGAGTATCTTCAGCAATTGGTGCTGGTCCAACTGGATGTCAGCATGTAGAAGAATGCAAATAGATCCATATTTATCACCCTGCACAAAATTGAAGTCCAAGTGGATCAAAGATTTTAACATAAATCTAGATACATTGAACCTGATAGAAAAGAAAGTGGGAAATAATCTCAAACAAATTGGCACAGGAAACAACTTCCTGAATGTAACACCAATATCACAGGTACTAAGATCAACAATTAATAAATGGGACCTCATAAAATAGAAAAGTTACTGTAAGACAAAAGACACCATCAATAGGACAAAATGGCAGCCTAAAGGATGGGGAAAGATAAATATTTTTTAATTCATTGTATGACTAACACTCACACACAAAACCAGCACTTACATTTGCATTGTTATAACCAAAATACTTGACAGAAACTTAAAGGGGAAAGAATTGTTTTGGCTCCCGATTTCCAATGGGTTTCAGTTCATGGTGGTAGGGACACATGACAGCAGGAATGGCTTCATTCAGGACAGCAGGAGTGTGATGCTGTAGCTCCTGCTGCCAGAGCTAGAAATGGATATCACCTTTCCAGGCTTGCCCTACCAACTTGCTTCTACCAACGAGGCCTCACCTCCTAAAGGCTCCAAAACCCTCCATATTCTACCACAGACTGAGAACCAGTGTTCAAATCATGAACTTATAAGAACCATTTCAGATTCAAAGCATAACACTCCTCTACTGCCTTCCAAAGACCCACAGTCGTCTCATACTATAAGTTCCTAGACCTGAAAACCTCAGCTATCGCATGACACAGAATGTATTTAGTCCAACTTCAAGAGTCTCCATAGTCTTCTAAGATCCAGTACTGCTTTAAAGTCCAAGGTATCCCCCAAGACTCCTTATAACTTATATCTGTAAGCATATATTTAAAAACTAGACAAGAAACCAAACCACCCCTTTCAAATTAAACAAACAATAACAGAAAGATGACACAATGTTGGGATTAAAGCAAGAATAAAATCCAACACAGTAAACACTAAATCCTGTAGCTGCATGTCTGGCAGCCAGGGCATGTAGTGGCGTCATCTGAGCACTGGTGACAGCATCATCACCTCTATGGTTCTGCCATTTGCAGCACATGTGGACTGTCTTTTGGGTGGCTTCCACTCAATGACTCCAGCTTTCCTTAAAGGATATCCTACATTTTCATCTAAACATCCCCAGGTCTCCATTTCCACTAACGCTCCACTTCCCATACTTTACAAGGAACTGACTTAGAGGCTCCCCTGTGGGGAATTTGGCTCTGTTACACACTGCCTGCCCTTCTAGGCTGTTCTCTTGAACCTTGGTGCAGCATCTATAGACATTCTTGCAACACCAGCACCATATGGGTGACCCCTAAGATCACTGTCAGATCAAGAAGTAACCACTCCCTCTTTGTGACAGCTACAGTGACCTCTGAGTTTCTGAATGGCCCAGCCTGAAAAGCACTTTTCCTACATATCCTTGGATGGTAGCAACAGCAATAACAAAAGCTTTGGAAATAACAATAACAAAAGCAGTGGAAATCTGATTGGTAACTTTCCTCCTCTTTTAAAAATAGAATGTTTTTATGTCAAAGGAAATCAAAGAATAAAGTTCACTCAATTCAATTTCCTCATAAATTTAAGTGTTACTAATAAGGGAATTCATAAAGACTCCTCTATTGTTCATCAAAAAGATAGGAAGCTGCTGCTTAGAACACATTGTTCTTAAGTTATTCTTTTTCAGGGCTTTTCAAATCTGACTGTGTCCATCGATCATCTGGAGTACTGGGTAAGAATATAGGCCACATAGACTGATATTTATTTGAATCACCAGTGAGACCCAAGATTCTGCATTTGTACCAACTCCCAGAGAATGTCAGCCTTGTTGATACAGCAGATAGAATAGTGTGTGCTTTGTGCAGTTGGGTGGAGATTCTCATGGCTTCCTTTCTCCTCAATCAAAGCACTAATATCTACTACTTCAGCATTATTGACTCACCACCAAATATAGAGGTCTACAATGTCCCCAATTGCCACAGTCCTGCTGCAGCCAGGATTAAGGCCCTGAGACAGGGAAGGGGCATTGGTGTAAAGAAATGAACTGTCCAACCACCAGATGAGTTTCATAGAAGTGACCGGCCCCATGATAGCTCCAGCTGTCTTTATTTATACATAAAAAATAAGCATGTTTTTCCATTCTAACAAATAAGTTTTTCTGATCCTCTGACATTAGCCTCCAGCAAAAAACAAATATGTCAAATACGGTTTTTCCCAACTTTTACACCAAACCATCCTTAAACCAAAAACAACACTTATTTTGCTAAGCTTGGACAAATATCTAGTCAGGAACATCCTGTCTTTACAGAACTAAAAGGTGATTGACACAGGCACACATTTTCAAGAGCAATAATCTCATTCAAAATATATTTATAGAAATAGGGTGATCTGCCTCTGATCCTGTTAGCACTGAATCAGAACAGCTCCCAGGCTCTGATGTGACAGATGGAAAGAAATCCCCAGACAAGAAATCTGAGAAGCATCAGCTCCCAAAGAATTTTAGGAGGAAATATTCAAGAAAAAAATGGGGTTTCCAGAAATGATCACATCTGTCCCGTGCATGATTGACCAAGGGACACTAAAAACTACCAAGAGAATCATCAATATTGTGAGGGAGAAGAGAGTGTGCAGGCCATGTGGTCCCAGCAGTGTTCTGTGCTGTCCCTAAGTCCACTGGTCCTTGACAAGTGAGACTGTCCCCATGGGCTTTGCCTCATCTGGAGACCCATTGGACAAGCACTCATGTACTGGTCTGAAACTTGACTGCACAGCTCCCAACATCCCACATTAATATCCTACTCTGTTTTCTGTTATTATGAGGGTAATTTTTAAGAAAAATCTTGTTTTATCCCACAATTCTGAAAGTTGGAATCATCAAGAACATACCATTAACTCATGCT
>CABHPP010149004.1:0-52899 GCA_902168425.1 Peromyscus attwateri | reverse complement strand
TTTTCTTTATCAGTTCTTTAGTTGAGGGGCATCTAGGTTGTTTCCAGGTTCTGACAGCAAGCACTCTTCATTACCAAGTTATCTCCAACTCCATTTCATCTTCTCTGTATTTCTTGCCTCATTTTGATTCAAGATTTTGTTCATATGATTCTCAGTATATGTTGACCATTAATACTCTATTTGCTAGTATATTTGACAATGTATTTATTTGTGAGTATTCTTACACAATCCATGCATTAAACTGTTCATTCCTTGTTTCTTAAAGCCAATAGTATGTTTTTGACATGGAGGAAACAGGATTAAACATGGAAAGCACATCGAGGCACAGAATGCACTCTAAGCTCTCCAGATTTACTGTATGATGGATTTGGTTATTCTGCCTTACCTTTAACATCATCAAGGACTGACATTAATGCTTGTTTTATAGTCTATAGCATGCTTCCAAATATTATTTATTGTGCATTTTGATCTTTTGCACAAATTTTGAATGTGATCTTTTTGCAGAGTCCAATGGATCTCAGATAAAACAAGCAGGGAGGACAGCCCAGATATCCTAACTCCCAGAGCAGTACTCACTTCCATGTTTTACTTTAAGAATCTCTCTCAGCTTCTTTCATAGCTTCCCAAAGTTCAGAAAACACAGCATCTACACAGTAAGCATTTAGGACACTTGGGCCATTTTCCCGACAGCTTTGCCATTGCCTGATGTTCTGAATCAAAGACAGGGAACATCAAAAATGATTGATTTTTCCAATTTTATGAGTTCAAGAACATTTGGCAAAAGGAAAAGTTGTGCCTGAGAAATTTCATACAATCAAAGTAGGACGTCATAAAACTTGCAGCATGGCCCATATTTATACAGTATTTCTACTAAGAGCAACAACAGTCATGTGTTCATGTTAGCTATGATCACAACTCAACACTTGAACACAGAACTGGCCCTACCCCATGAACACTGCTGGCCATGATGATTCGGGGTTATCGGCTCACTGCTGCCCTGTCTTTAACAAGCAAAGGCTTCCCTGGAAACAAACCTCACAGCATGAATTTGTTAATTTGTGCTGCTGCTTGTGTACGATAGCGGCTGTAGCATCTCCTGGAAACGAGCACCCCATATGATGATGTCTATGAATATAGGTTTCCTTTTCTCCCCTCCTCTCTCTCTTCCTCCCTCTCTTCCTCATCCTCTCCCCTCTCTATTTTCTTTCTTTCCCAGCCCATTCCTCTTTTTTTAAATCACTTACTGTAAATAAGTTGTAATCTAAACCTCATGTATCTATGGGGAACTTTCAAATATAAGCATTACCAATACAAAAAAAAACCCCACAAAAACCAAAAAAACAACTTGTGGCATGGAAGAAACACAAAATAGAGTTTTGATTCTTCTACCCATATTTGGGTGTTAGTTATGATAGTGGTGATGGTAGTAGGTGTGTATTATGTGTGTGTATGCACGTGTGTGCATTTCTGTGTGTGTGTGTGTGTATGTGTATGTATGTGTGTGTGTGTGTGTGTCTGTGTGTGTGTAAATGATAAGTTCTAGCTCTCTAATGCTTCTCATGGGCTTCAATAATTAAAATAAAAAATATACTAGTTTGAAAGGGCCATAAAGGGAGATAAAGCACTATGGAGTGCCCAGGAGAGGTATCAGGCTTATTAGGAGGTCATGGTGCCCTGAGCAACTTTTGATTTTGGTCTTGATGGTTGTTTTCTGGTTGCTTTTGAGTTTTTGGTCTCAAGATCTTTAACGTCTTTGAAATACTTTGGTGACACTGAATGTTTGAACTCACTGTAGATCAGGCATATAAGACTATCCTCAAGTTATATCTCAACAATATTGTTGCCAGCAAGAACTGTCTCCAGATTCAACTTTTATAATCCCTTACAATTTAATTAAAGTCCTTTAAGCCAACATTTACTGATCATAGGCAACCTTCAGGTTTACAGGTTCAGGAAAAATCATACTCAGATCTTGACCTCTGAGTCTTTATTTTTCCATACCTACTATGATAGTTTCTGTCCTATTTTTCTGAGGTTCTACAGGACATGAGAAAGACATCAATTATATTTTCTTTGTATATATAAAAGATTGGTTGACATGTTTTTCTCTTTTGTCAACAGAATCCTTTCAGTCTTAAGCATGTCCTTTCTCTGGTGCCTGGTGCATTTGATCACCTTGTTGCTGTCCCAGCTTCCCACAGAGAACCAGGGGAGTGCCACAAAGAACATTTTATTTGTTTCAACTCAGCTGAGTTCTTAAGGCTCACCTTCCAGTTGCACAGATATTATACTAAACTGAAAAGCCAAGAGTAAAACTTTGAACAACATTCTCAGAAGAGTAACAGGCTTTAGGAGGTGAGCTGATTTACTGGGCCCCTTGATTCTCTGTGTGATGAGATAAGTAATTAACTGATGTGGCATTGGTGTGATCCTTCTCAAAATGTACACAGCGGCCCTTCCTCAGTCCTTGCCACTCTCCTGAATACCAGCTCCCCATCAGGGGGTCATTCACACTGAGATGGTTCTCTCCACTCAGATATCAAAGAAGTAGCCACTGGTGTAGGGGTGTGACAGACTGATTAAAATGGATTTGTGGATGCTATAATAAGGAAACATAGAGTCTATAGCTTTCTTAGCTTATAATAGAGAAAACCTCATGTCTTGTAGTAGCCATCGGAGCAGAGGGAGGGAAGAAAATCTTAGGGGAAAGAAGAGTGAACAGACAAGCTTTTTCCATCCAATGTCTTAGAAAGCTCACACTTTTTGTATATATTCTGACAACAATGCAGATATGCAAAAGTTTTTCAAGCCCTCCAGATATTTCGACTATAATGAGCTGTTTCAAGATCTTTACCAGCCATGAAGTGTTGAGTGGGAAGAATGAGGGGCCTAGAGCAAGGCACAGGACTATTGAGAGTCTTGAAAGAATTTTATTAAATGACTCATGAAGACCAGGAATGAAATCATAGCAATGACTATAAACTCATTTTAATTAAAGTGAAAATTGCATGTTTGGGGGGATGTGAGACTATATTCTGAATATAACATGAGAGAATCTGGATAAATTTAAATACTTTAGAACTAAGGCTTGATAGGAGCAAAAGTGCTTCAGGGGAGTTATCAATAGTCTGGATTAGTGTAACCCTGCTATGACCTTAGGGAGTTCTTTAAGTTGGTTCTGCGCTAGGTTTTTCATCTTCAAAATGAACAAAGTTGTAGGTATCTCCTGGATGACACTTAAGTAGTCAATGTATTAGACGAAGGGCTTAGGGACAGTGGGTTTTGCTCATGTCTCCCTCCCCCTCTATCTCACATCCTGACCCGGCACAAACTCTCCATGATCTGGTTCTGGGATATTGCTTCTCCTTTTAGACCCGTTAAGCAAAAGAGTCTGCTTCAGAGGCATTGGACAATAGAAGATGAGGTCATCAGAGATGCTTGAATGATCACGTTGAAACAATGTCTATTATCCACATGCCCTGAAAGGAAGGATGTCCTTTGAAATATACACATCCTAATTCCTAAAATATATACACACAATAAAAAGGGTCCTTGGGGTATGATCAAGTAAAGGGCCCTGAGATGGGGTGATTAGTCTAGGATGTCATGGCAGCCTGATTTAACCACAGCCTCTTATCAGTGGAGATTATTAGTAAGCCAGAGGATGCCAAAGTTAATGAGGGGTTTAAAGACACTGCTGGCTTGGAAGTTGGAGGAAGAGCTGAGGAGTGAAAGATGCCTATATAAGTTGGAAAACAGGAGTGGATGATGCTCTGAAACTTCCAGACAGTACCAGCCTTGCCAGCACCATGGGGTAGATCAAGGAAATCCATTCCAGACTTCTGTGTTACCAACTATGTAACAGTAATTCTGTGTAGTTTTAAGTTACCATCTTTGTTGAAATTTCTTCAGCAGTAGTAGGAAATTAGCACATTTCTCCCAGACCATCATTTAATCATTTAAAAATGACATAGAAGTGAAATAAAATGATCACACCATCAGAACTCACCTTTACTTTTAATCCACCATAGCAAGCAGTTCAGGGCTGCAAGGCACTGAACTCCCCAATATGTAGATATAATTTGGCCTAATTTACTCACTTGGCTGTATTTCACACCATCACAGCCATCACAGCATACATTTCAGATTATTTTTTCCAAAGCTGTATTTTTTAATTAAAAAATTGCTCTCTCTCTCTCTCTCTCTCTCTCTCTCTCTCTCTGTGTGTGTGTGTGTGTGTGTGTGTGTGTGTGTGTGTGTGTGTGTGCCCCTGAGTGCAGGTGTCTACGGCAGCAAGAGACTCTGGACCTCTCACATGCTGGAGTCTAAGCAGTTGTGAACCACTTGATATGGATGCTGGAAACTAAACTCTGATTTCGTGGAAGAGCAATATGTGCTTTTAGCTACTGAGCCATCTCTCCAGTCCAAAAGCCAGAAATTTGATCATACTGTATTCCTGCTTAAAAATGGCCATACTTTCCTATTGCATTCAAGAGAAGGGTGAATTTCTTAGCACAGTCTACAAAAGTCTGTGATTTGTTCTTGATTGAGCCTCCAGCTATGTGGCCAACCACACATCATCTGCTGCCCACTTAGGTGCTAGATGTTACCCACTGCAAGTACCTAAGGCCTGCCACATGCTGTGGTTTCTAAGAGTTCACTGCTTTAATTTTAATACTTTCATTGCAGCTCACATTTGGAGTTCTTACTGTATCTGGCATTTATTAATGCTTTCCATCTATCAAGCCACTAAATTCATTGTAGTAGGTACTGGTATTTTCTATTTATAGATGGGAAAACTGAGGTACAGAGAAGTCCAGTAAGTTTACGAAAATCCTACTCACAACAAGTGTCAGAAGCAGAGATCTTGATTTCTGAGCCAGTGTCCGCAGGATGGCAGAAAGAATGAGTGAAGAGGAAAGAGGCAAAGACAAAATGAAGGTTTTTGTGCCAGTTGATTACATCCACGGGCAACTTGAAGTTTGATCTTGTAGCATTCTTTAAAAAAAAAAACACTATTGGTTTTTTTTAAGATTATAATATAATTACATCATATCCTTCCATTTATTCATTCCAAACCCTCCCATGTACTCTTCCTTTCCAAATCATTCTTCTAAGCAGCAAGATTAGCAGCAGAGAAGTATTTTTCACTGTTTCCAATGAAATTATGTGACTGAGGAATTAAGTGCCTTTCACTTTCTGGTGGTGTATGTGTGCACAGAAAATAGATACCTGGACTGTCCACATGTTCTGCATAGCAGCATTGAAGATCTTGATTTGGAGTATCAAAATAGAAAGTTAAAGGGTCCCAGAATGCACTGGGTAAGAAATGTTATCTGAGAAGTTCTCACAAAACTCTTTCACAGCTAGAGTAGGTATTGGAGGGAAGGCTGAGAGATGTGAAGTGCAGCTTAATAGGCTTATGATTGTGTGCCTTACAGATTCTTGACTAAGGTCCAAGGTACTATTTCAGTGGCTTTGGGGTTATGGAGTAGAGTGTCTGCAAATGTGAGTACATCCCCATAGCTAAACACTTGTTGTTCTTGCCAAGAGACTCAGTCATGTAGATCTGAGACCTTAATGATTCTTATAGATACTTCTCCTGATACATACCCACCTTTCAGGTTATTACTGGAGAAAAAACAAAACAAAACAAAACAAAACAAAACAAAACAAAACAAAACAAAACACCTTGAGCAGACCCCTGAGATGCCTGGTAAAGGTTGATGGCTGCTGCATGTGGTGTGACTGCGGCCACCATGAGAAGGCCTCTGGAAACAGGTACTGACTGTGCTATTGAGTGGGCACTGCTGGGTGAATGAACAGTGTGACTAGTATGTCAGTAGGAGGATGGATGGTCATCAGGAACCTCATGTTCTTATGAAGAAAAACAAAATGATGAATTATCGAGAGGCCTGACTCTACAGGGATTCTGAGGTCTCCCAACCTCTTAAAAATGGGGGAAAGTATTATTTTCAGAGTCTATTTGTTTCGCTGCTGGAGATCAGGGGAACAAAATGTGAGGGCTGTTTGTCAACTCTCGGGCAGAGAAATCACTAATTCTTTTCTTCCTGGGGTCACAGAACTTGGTCTCCTTTTATCAGAAGAAATTTACTGCAGAAAGCACCGCCATTATAGAGAAGAAAGGGATTCAACAGCGCAGGATTCACAACCAACTCATTTGCTTCTGTTCTTTAATTGATTTTTAAGCTGGTGGTTGCTTGTTGGCTATCTGCCCACAAAGTTAGAACTAGCTTCTAGTATAACCATAAGGAAATCATTAAATTACATTTTATTTGCAATGAAAATGTACTCACACAGACACATACACTCACACACACACAACACAAACACATATTCACATACAAATGCATGCACTTGCATAATAAACATATAAGCTCACACATACATTCACACACAAACACATACACATAAAAACCATATGCTCACACACAATCACACACAAATACATACTCACATCTAACTTTATTCTTATAGATCATCTTTATCTTGAAGGTTGAACTCAACCTAGCAAGTATATATTGGAAACATATTAGGTACCAGATATTGTGATGGATACTGGGGAAAAAGAAATCCATGTTTCATTCTTTCATGAGCCAACAATCTCTTCTCTAGGAAAAAAGACCTGGGAAATATGAACATTTGCTTCTTTATCACTCAATACCCAAGCATGCAGTGTAAGACTGTTATGAATCAGTAGCGTCACAGAAAGAGATGTGAGGGAGCGCCACACCCCCCATGCCTCTCCCGTGTACATACAGAGGTGAGGACACTACAAGGACAAATCACAGAGAAAGGCCAGATCAGAAACTAATCCGATGGCACCTTGGTCTTAGACTTTGGGCCTTCAGGACTAAAGAAAAATAAATTTATTTTGTTTAGATCATCCAAACTGTGACATTTTTATGGCGACTCTAGAAACCAGGTGTTTGGTTTATAATATGCCCGTGCACTGTGCTAAGTAACAACAAACCACATTGAACAGCATGGATACAGTGCCTGCCTTTAAGAGATTCCCAGAGTAAGAAGGGAAAGTGTATCAATAGGGTATATGGACAAGAAGCCTGGCTCATCTGGGAATAGTTCTTCAAGGGAGATTCAAAGATGGCAGCAGCTGGTAGTCAGAAATGTCTGCTCAATCTGGTAGAGGGCCCAAAGGCAGAAGAGACCTAGGCTAACCTGCTATCACAGAGCAAGTCTGAGGTAGCTGAGCTTAACTGTCTGTGGGGAGAGATAGGAGCAGGCCACTCGACACAGGCTTCTGAGAATACGTCCAGAGTGAGCACTTGGCTTTGAAGTTCTGGAGAATTCTAAAGAAAGGAAAAGAACTAACTGGAGTGTTGGGAAGGGGACAACTTTTCGGGTGTAGAATCTCCACAGTGCAGAAAAGTCCCCCAGGCCCTTCTGTTCAAGGCCCCCCTTACCACTGCTTTCTAGGGCTGGGTGAAATATGTGAAAAAGATGGTTTGACCGAGAAATGGTTATTTTTACAAGCCCAGGAGGACCTGTCCCTTAGGCATGCTTTGTAATTGCACTTTCTGCAGCTGGCGAGGAAGAAAATGCCTACATTATTAGGCGTCCGTGGTTAGAAAGCCATCAAAAGTCACATCCACACAACCCAAGCAGAAGACTCAAAACAAAAAGTGTTGAAAGATGTGCATAACCGAGTCACTCACTTAGAGATGCCTTTCTCTGCTGTGGGTTATAGAAATGTTTGCAACTGATAAACGACCCGCTAGAGAATGTAGCTTGTTGGGGGTGTGGACGTCCAGTAGGTGTTAGCAATTATGCTCCTCTGACAGGGCTCAGAGCCACACCTCTGGCATTCTTTGCCAAAGACTGAAAGTGTTGATGGGAAGGTGATCAATTATGGTGAAGACTGGGATTTGTTGGCAAGAAGTCATGCCCTCAGAGTGGTTGTCACTCTTCACTCAAGAGACGCACTACAGGGAGATCAGAGGAGGCTGAGATTTGAAACTGTGGCTGAAGGAAGGGCTGGGTGTGGGAAGGACAAGGGGAAAATCATGTAGGCTGCCAGACACTTGGTATAGTTTATGCAATTAGTTCCTCCCCGCCCCCCCCCCAATTTAACAGAGCCAACCCAAGCCAAGCACAAGAACCAGTCTCACCGCCCTGTGAGTTTCACAAGAGTGACTTTCTGGAACTGAATCAGACGTTTCTAAGGTTTCCTTTGGTTATTTCTGTTTTCTTTTTCTTGTGGACTATATTCCCATAGTTGCTTCTTGGCTGCGCTTCATCCACCACAGAGCCCATTGGATGTAGATACGCCCCCTTTTAAATGTGAAGTTTGAAGAGTCATAGCATTTCCTCAATTATTGGGGATCTATTGCTTATTTTACTTTCTCACTCCAGAACGCCCAACAGGCCCTGAGTTGAACTTTCCTCTCTGATCTTCACCATGGATTTTATGTACACCCCTCCCACCCATGGATTTCTCTGGTTATCAGTGGGAACTCTTCAGGGACAATTAAATCAGGGCCTGCTCCAGGGGTCTGTGGGAAAGGCAAGAGGCATGTTTGCCCTCTGACTGCAGAGAAGAGTAAATTACCACAGATATGTTAACTCCATCTCTAATATTTGGCATGCTAATGTAGAAGGTGGCTGGAGAACGTGGAATTTTGGAAACAGAATATACCTTAAATATAAAAATGGAGGACATTGTTAAATAAGAGAGAAATGGGAAAATTGTTTCAAGGTGGGTTTGTCATTCATCAGAGAAATATTTAGACAACCTCTCCATCTCTCACACCTTTCTCCTACTGACTTAGTTTTAATTCTATTGTGTGAAAAATGATCTTGTTCTTTACAGCCATAAATTAAGTAGCTTCTTGTAGCTGCTTCCAAATTGGAGGGGGTAAAACCTTGTTCATATCCTCCCCACATGGGCAAAAAAACCAAAGAAAAATCGATAAGTCAAAGCCTGTCAAACAAAAATTCAGTTTTAGAAAGTTGTGTTTTTCTTGTGTTTGTGGCTTCTTCAGTTTCAAATGTGATTAGGTACTTAAAATCAAATTAAGATTAACATGAAACTTCCAGTTTTTCCTCTGGGGTTCCAGATTTCCTTTTGCCTCTCTAAGGCGTGGAAAAGAATTGTCGAGCTGATTCAAGTTGCCTTCCTCAGGTGCTGAACATAAATCTCAGAACACCAGGTCATTTGTAGGTACTGTGACTTCAGAAGGGGTTTTATGCATCTGCACAATACAAATGGAAGCATTTTGCTCTTTTCTTAATGGGAAGTTATATTTCCTTTGCTTCTTATACTTTCAAGAGATTCCCTTCTCTCTCCAACATTCCTTAATGCCTTTGTTTCAAACATGCATAAAACATTTTCTTTGAAGCAAGTCTCTTACTTAGCCAAACCAAATGGGTGTGTTACAAAACAGCGTTAAGGCTAAGTTTTAAAATTGCCAAGAATGGACAGTCTAATTAATTAACTTTCATTCTTAAGCCAGGATGCTTGGAGGGCTAGCTAGCCTAAATAATAACTGCTTTGCATTGATTTTGAAGAGTGTGGAGAGCACAGGGACTCAACTGCAGTTTTCTCCTCTTTCTTCCATCTTCTTCATAATTCTAGACTGGGGCGGTGGCACCTTGAGAAGTTGGCAGCCTATGGGGCTCCCACTTTCCCTCCCAGATAATTGTATGCCTGAGAAAGATCTTTCCTTGATCCTTCAAGGGACCCCTCTGTGAGTCTCCGTTGGATGATGTTTGGGGAAGGAGATAGCAGATTTATGAACAACAGGAGGTAGTGACATGCACACTTTTCAACCTCGGGCTTACCGCTATGCCTTTACCTGTAAGATGGGCACACACAATCCAGGGCTGTAATAAGAACTGCATTGATTCTGCGAAGACTGTTTACTGCTCCGACTGATAGAAAAAAGAGTGGGCTCTAATTATATATCTCTACCTTTCTTCATTTCAGTGGAAAAGCAATCACTTCTTCAAAATTTAATGAATGCCTATATACTATCTAGATAAAGTGAGCTTACATGGTCACAAAGAAGTCCTTACTTGTCACAGTTCTTAAACTTTGTGGTAATGATTAAAATATATAACAACAGCACACATGCTAAAGATATGTATGATAAACAAGTAGTTGAGTAGAATTTTGCTAGGTGGAGAAATAACAAAGAAATAGCAATAGAAAGAATATTTGGGATGGAAGAAACACATATAAAAACCTACCTGGCAAGTGGACTGATGTGCAGGGTGCGAGGTGAAGGTCAGAGTGATGGGAGATGAGACAGAAGACCTGCAAGTGTCCAGTGCTGCACACGGGGTGTTTCATTCATACAGAAAAGGCATGCTCTGCAGCACACAAGCCATGGCTCTGTCCCATTTGCTGTTACCTCACTCACTACTCATTTCCTATGGTTATCTCATCATTACCCTGCAATGTTGTATAGTTAGAGAAGATGAGGTCCAGGACCAGTTTATACTGCTGATGATTGGCACAGATGAGAATTAACTCAGTTTGGCTCCAGAGCCTTGGCTTTTGCCATCTTGCTGGACTGCTTTGAAGTGTGGATCTAATCCTGCAGAAAATAGAAATCTCCTTATTGATCCTAGGAATATCTAGGTTATGGCACTTTTGCCACCTAGAACAATTGTTTTAGTGACATCATTTGATGCATTGGAGGGGGAGAGGCTGAGCGTAGAACAATAAACCTAAGTGGGAGGAATTTAACTGGTATAGCCATGATGGGTGACTAGGTGACACATTTTCAGGGTGAGTTTGGAGGCATGTTGGTGAGGGTGGAAGGGAGGAGGAAAGGCAAGGTGTAGTTCACTTTGGTTTTCAACTTGGGTGTTCAAATACGTGGTTGAACCATTAATGCTCCAGAATCATCCATGTAGAAAGGAGTGGGGATTAAATAAGCAAGAGGCAAGTAATCCCAAATCCAGGAAATATAAAATGCATCATTAGATAGGAATAATTATCTGACTTCCCAGCTTGAATCCCCACACACCCGAAGAATTGGTCGGAATGAGTGATGGAATGGGGGTCTCTGTTTAACACTCAAATGGAAAGAAGAGTCAACAGGAGCAGAGACCTGGATGGCAAACGCATTAAGTGCCCTCCTCGTAGGATACAAATAAACTCACCCGACACACAGCAACGGAAAGAGGATGCCCAAGCCTGGCAAGCCTGGCACACAAAGGATGAGAAGGTCCTTCAAACAGACTCCAGCCCCACAGGCTGCGAAGTCATTGCAGGTTTGAAGCACGGCTCTCACTACCTCCCTAATACTACACCCAGAGCCAACAAGGAAGGGAACATAGAGAACACATGAAACCAAGACAACTAGATCTGGTTTTGTTTCTTTTCCCAAACTATCTTCCACTCATCCCTAAATCCCATCATACAGGACCCTTCTTTCCTGCTGCATCGTTACACTTGTCTCCAATTAAAATCAGTACCTGGAGCCTGAGCACAGGGTGTTGCATTTGGGGGAAGAAGGAGAAACTTCTAAGGAATGGCAGGGAACCAGGGCTATGAGCAAATGGTCCCAAGTGAAAAGAAAAGAAAATCTGTCAATTTAGGAGTAGCCACCAGAAGCCCTGTGAGGTCAGCATGTTCACAAAGCTGCCTTAGGCACCATGTTTGAGGCCAGCCTGGTCTACAGAGTGAGTTCCAGGACAGCCAGAGAAACCCTGTCTTGACAAACTAAAAAAAAAAAAAAAGTCTTGAAGCAGCACAGGCTGTGAGGACTACAGATTGGAATACAGTTATATCGTTGGGAAGGAGTGGATTTACTGTGTTTGAATGCAAAATGAATCCACGCAGAATGGCAATTCTGTATGGCTAGGCCCATTAGAACTTCATTTTACTTCTTTCATCTTTTCTGAGTCTATGGGATGCCATTAATGTTACCAGCTGCACGGCTTTCTCTGAATACCAACAGCAGAGGGAAACACATCCACCCTCCACAGCTATTGGCTCTCTCGCTTTCCACTTAGCCAGCTATTGTGTTGCCAAGGTAAATGGGAAACAGGCTCCCACAATAACAGCAATTTCCCAAATGCCCTGTTAATTTTCAGTAAACCAAAATAAAATGTGTTATTATTTATTAAGAATATGCACTACATACGGTTTCCAGATGATAAGTATTTCAGTAAAGTACCACACGGAGAACAATTTGAGCTGGCTTGCAAGCTGTAACCTTAAAGTAATGGGTATAGCCCAGGGTCAAAATTGTCACTTTTATTGGGTTAATTCAATGTTCATGGTTTACAGACTATGATATAGGACCAGTGAAAAGTTTTTCCATCCCCAGGATCAGCTGCATTATACATATAATTTTATGTAAAAGAGTAGCGTCCCATATATCATTATTTATTCATAATGACATTTACCAAACAACTGCATGGCGCAGGATGATAGTGCTGTCTGGGGTATAGAATAGGGGGCACAGATTCCAAAAACTGGATTGGAGAAAACTCCTTCAATTATATTAACTTTAGAAGCATAATGGGGGAAATATAATCTCTCAGTTGCAAGACAGCATGTTATGATTTTACAAATAAAGATGAAAATTTGAAGGATCCCAGGTTTGGAGACTTTTTTTTTTTAAATAGTTCATACATATGGTAAGAACATGTTTATTTGTTTGGCCCCTGAGTCTCACTTTGGATCACAAAAGGCACTGATGGAACTTCTGGTTCTTAGAACCTTCTGTCTCTGACACAGAAGAGAGGCCTCTGCCGGGGACTCAGGTTCACAGGCCCTGCTTTGGACTTGGCCCACACCAGCCCTCTTGTGAGGACCATCTGCTTTTGCTTTCTTTTCTCTCCTGTGTCTTAGGTTTTCACAGCTGGGTCTCTGATGTCCTAACCTAGTGCCATCAGGCCCAGGGAGGCCTCACCCCCAGTCCCTGCTCTCTGTTGGTTGACTTGCTATTGAGATGTTTGCCCACACCAAGGTCTGGCACCCTGCAAACAGCTCCAGGCTGTGCCACCACCTCCAACCCTGAGGTGAAACCCTGTTGCCCTCACAGCTTTGGGTCACTGGATTAGAATTCCTGTTGAGTTTGACTATTTTCTTTAAAGAAGAGGAAGTTGTCTTGTTTTAAGAGAAATTACACAGACTTACAGACTTATTTCGGGAATCAGAAATCCCCGATGCACCCAAATTACACAAATACCCACTGTATAGTGATAGCTATCACTCACATTTTGAGGTTACTCTTCAAGAAACAATTCTCTGCAAGCACACACACATACACACACACACACACACACACACACACACACACACACACACACAATCACCACCTTTTCTTACAAATAAGGTTAAATTAAATTATACATACACACACACAAATAGCTGGTTTTGCAATCTGAGCATGTATTTTTCTTACATGGTGCCCTGTAAAACACACTCTGATATTATTTTAATGGTTGGTTAGGATTCTGGTTTTCTTTAAATGATTTTTCGGAACTCAAGGAGAGTGTATCGTTACGCATCTGCAGCTCTGGTTACCCTATCTTATTTTTCTACCCTCCTCCATCTGAAGCCTGCGGATGCATATCTGTGACTCCAAATGGCGTCATTGTTCTTACACTGCAATGAGTAGGATAATCCTTGGCATTGGTTTACTTCTGTCCCCACATTTGTGGTGCTGGGATTGAACCCAGGACATTACAAACACTAAATCTCTACTCCTGAGCTACCTCTCTGGTCCTGACATTTTGTAGACAAGATCGATCTAGCTCTGCAGACTCTGTAGCTCTGGCTGGTCTCAGACTTACAATCCTTTCACTTCAGCTTCTTGAATGCTGGGACTGTAGATGTGTGCCACCAGGCCCAGGGTTGCCAGGTTTTAACAGCAGAAAATGTCATTCAGTGATTTGGGAGTGAGGTTTCTGATTCTTAAGAATGCCTGCAGGGACTCTACTTCATGTTCTGTAGATGGTGTTCTAAGTGACAGGGCCCTGAAGGTGCCTCCTGGCTATTGCCCTGACAGCCCTCTGTGGGGAGCCTACGACTGGACACAGCTCATAGCTGGCAGCTCAGCTCTCAGCACATTGCTAGTGAGAGTTCCTGGGCTTCTTAGAAGGTATTAGATTCTCTTCTTGGTGCATGTTCAATGCTCAAGTGCAACTGTGCTTTTGTGCTGGCACCTACCCCACTGGACTGAGAGTTTCCTGGGGCTAACAACCATGTCTTTGCTACGTATGGCCCCAAGAACAGTGTGGAATCTGACATGTATGTATGTTATATGAAAGGAGAAAAGAAAGCAAAAAAAGAAAAGGGAAAAAAAGAAAGAAGAAAGGAAGGGAGGAAGAAAGGGAGGGAGGAAGAAGGAGGGAGGAAAGAGAGAGGAGGAAGGAGGAGGGAGGAAAGAGAGAGGAAGAAGGAGGATGGAGGGAGGAAGGAGGGAGGAAGGAGAGAGGAGGAAGAAGGAAGGAGAAAGGAAGAAGGAAGAAGGGAGGAATCTCCTGTAGAGGACTGCATTTCAGAGAAGCCTTTAATACCTTAAATTTTATTTGATGAGTGCTAGATTCTTCTTTTACATCACAGCAGTTCATTGACCCTCCCATGCCCTTATACAATAATGCATTTTACAACTTATTCAGTCACTGTGAGATCAGAGTAATTAAGGTAGAGTCTGTAAGAGCATGGAGGTTGGGATGAAGATTATCAAAAGATTCAAGCCAACATAGTCTGTGGGGCAAATGGTGGAGAAGGGACAGAGTAGTTTCATACAGCTCCAGGAGAGATGTAAGGTGCGAACAGCTTGTGTTCTGGGTTAATGGTGTCACACAGTGATCAGTTTAACTTGTGTGCTGCTAGGGGTCAGGGTTATAGTTTTGGATGCTGGAAAGGTATTAAGTGATGAAGCACGAATTCTCTTTACTTCACCAGTCACAGAAAGTGTGTGTTCAGAGCCAGGGACGTACGCACATTGAGCTAGGAGGGAATAGGTGGGATGTAAGGTCACGAATTAGTTGCTTATCATAAAAGCACAGCAGGGTATGTAATGCCCAGCTGTGGAGCAGGGTAGCAGGAGTGAACAATAGAATATAATGGAAAGGGGAATTTACATGAGACATTTTGATATCTATAACACATTGACTTCTGCAACTAACTATGTAAATATGGTTGGAAGGAAAATCAGCGTTCCTGCAGGTTTCTGTTCTGTGAAATACACAGTGCATTGACAGAAGAAGTGGATAAGTGTGGTCTGGAGAGGTGCTCCATGTGGGAATGGCGAGTGTAAGAAGGTAAATTTGGGGCATATTTAATTTGAGATGTCAGGATAAATGCAGACAGATATACAAGAGGATGTGGGGAAGAGCAGAGCCAGACTGAGGAAGTGCATGACAGACAGACATCTACAAGTGCCATATAAACATGCAGGCTGTAGGTGAATGCCAATAGGGGAAGAGCAGGAGGCCTGTTAGAGCAGCAATGGAAGCTGGCTAAGTGATAAGAAAAAATAAATGAGGAGGGACTTAATGGGACCTTATTCCTGACTATGACATTGGAAGACCTTAGAGGAATCACGTCATGATGTTAGTGACTTCCACATCACAAAAGTGTTCCCTGTGTGTATTCACATGTGTGTAAGCACATGTGTGTGTCTCTATGTAGATACCAGAGCTTAACCTAGGTGTTGTTCCTTGGGAGTTCTCTATCTTAATTTTTGAAAGAGGGTCTCTCACTAGCCCAGATCTCACTGACTCAGCTAAACTGGCTGGTCAGGGAGCCCCTGGCATCCATCTGTTTTCACCTCCCTACCACTGCTTTTCTTTTTAACATGGTTTCTGGAAGTCAAATGTAGTTCTTATTTTATTTTATTATTTTTTGTTTTTTTTTTTTTTTTTTTACACAGGGTTTCTCTGTGTAGTTTTGGTGCCTGTCCTGGATCTCACTCTGTAAACCAGGCTGGCCTCAAACTCATAGAGATCCACCTGGCTCTGCCTCCTGAGTGCTGGGATTAAAGGCATGCACCACTACCAACTGGTGTAGTTCTTATTTTTAATTCTACTTGTTTTTACTTTAAGTGTACAAATGCTTTCCTGCAAGTATACATGGGTACCATGTATATGGCTGGTATCCATAAGACCAGAAGAGGTCATTGGATCCCTTGGGATTGGAGTCACAGGCACTTGCAAGCTGCCATATGGGTGCTGGTAACTGAACTTGAGTCTTCTAGAAGAGCAGCAAATGCTCTTAACCACTGAACCATTCTCCAGGCCCTAAAATCAGGTTTTCATGCCAAGCACTTCACTAAGTCCTCTCTCCAGTCCAACATTTGTCTTTTCATAACAATATGTTTGTAGACTCTGAATTCTGTATAATCAAGGAATAATTTTTCAAAGTTGGAATTTTAGGTGGACAACAAGCACGAAAGGTCTGTTTGGAGTTCAGGAACCTACTAGAATAATAATAGCATTAAGCTTCTGTTAAAGGAACTATTTAATTTTGACAAAAACTATTCTTTGAAGTGAAGTTTCATTCCAGTTATAACAGAGACAGAGAAGTTCAATAGCATGCCCTAAGTCACATAGCTCAGTGCACGCTTCCCACATAATCTAAACAGCCTGGTCACTACCTATGCCCTTCACTCCCATGCTATGCCTTTTCTAGTCTAGATAGCACAGTTTTTTCCTGCTTTATCCAGAGTAGGCGTTGCTCAGACATCATCTGCTAAAGGACAGATATTGTCTTGTCTACCAGGAGACATTGATTTGCAATAGTTATGTGTGGAGGATATTGGTTGAGAGAGGCCTTGGTGGTTGACTGTCCAGGCTGGAATCTCTTCTTGCACTGTTCTTCTGTCCCCTGAAGTTGCATGCTTTGTAGCACATGGGAAGCAGATAGATGTGCTCCCATTTGCTTTGCTCCTGCTGAAGTGTCCTTGGAGGACAATGTCATGGGAGGTAAACAAATAAGACATCCTATACAATGTCCCTGGGAGTCCAGCCCTATGCTTACTTATTTTGTTCTTCATTCCCTTATCTACCATTCCTCATGAGGAATGGAGGAAGCAGAGGAAAAGAATCTAGCTACTGTGTGGCTCTAACCCTAGGGTTAGTCTCACATAAATACTGTGTATGAATGTGCTCACTTTGTCTTTGAGAGCTGTGTATATACAGGAAGAAGGCAAACATGGTCCATCTAATACACACACACACACACACACACACACACACACACACACACACACAATTTCCTCAAAGTGTAACCCCAATGAAAAGGAGGAAACTATAGCATCAATGAACACATGGAGCTTCTAAACCCTTGCACGATTGGAAGCCAATCCCTTCTTCCTTCTCCATCTTAACAAAACATCACTGATATTCGAGTGGCATCATCTGCAGACGCCTCCTACAGATAACTGACAGGTCACCTGACTGAAAATGAAAAGGACAGAAAACTTCCTGCGGGTGCTGAAGGAGGTGGGAGGTGTTCACATTCCCCCCATCACACTTCCCTCTCCTGGCACACCGAGCACACCCTCATCTATCTGCTCCCAGCACTGAGGCTCATCCCAGAGGTGCCACTTATTTCTGCCAAGTGGCTTCTCTCTTCTTCAGCATGTACCTTCAAATTAAACAGTGACCTCTCACTTATCATCAGGTCTAATACTAGGCTGGCTGTGATCCGGCCCCAAAGCTTGTCTTCTGATTCATGTCACTGACAACCAGGCCTCTTCAATAGAGGGAAGAAGCCCTTTGCTTCTCTGTACTTGTCATCAAAGCCAAAGAAGCTCACTTTCCTCAGGGCAACATCTGGCCAGAATTTATATGGTAGGCATGGAAATACTATTTTCTACATATTATGATTTCTTTCTTTGGCAATGCTGAAAATGGCACCCCGCCACCACCAGAAACTAACCATGTCATTTTTCTCATGTCAACAAGCTTCTTGCCAATAATGATTTCCTGTAATTCCTTCCCTGTTTTAGAGGGAATGGCTGTTCCACTGGCAATGTACTTAAGGAAAAAAAGTTTCATCATCTGGAAGCCTATATAGAGCCCTTCAGGAATCATCCTCACACTGATCCTCACTGCACCTGATTTATCATTTCCAAAGCTCCTTCCATAATCACTGAGAAGATTACCTCAGTTCTCATACCCTTTCTGAGATGCTCTGGCTTTTCATTTGTAAACATCCCAGACCACACATGCTTTGAAATCTTATCTGCCAAGCATTGTAGTCTGTTATCTTCTAATTTAGCCCTTCTTAGATTTTAATAGCACAAGGAGAACATGACCAAATGCTTTGAGGAAATTGAACACAAATGGCTTCTAGTTTGATTCCTAGTAGAGCCTTTATTCTCTATAACCCCATGAACAGCATCTTTGCTGTCAACATTTCTATCTCCATTTTTAGTCTTTTCACCATCTAACAAAACAGCCCATGAAGAAATATTTATAGTGTTCTGGGGCTTCTCTAGGCTGCAGCTCCAACATCTTTCACATTCTTCCCACAAAACATTTTCAAATGCAGAGTCACATGAACAGGTTTCTCGTAGCAGCAGCAATGACTCCATTTCTGGTACCAGATCTGTACTGGCACATTTTTTTTCAAGAGGAAGAGAACCAATAGAAAAGGTGTATTCTGCTCTTAGATTATGTATAAATTTATATACATGCACACAATACATTATATATGTGTGGATACATGTGTATATACACACATATATATTTATATACAACAAAAGGAGAATTACTTACTAGGTTGGCTTATAGGATAGTGGCTGAGTAGTCCAATAATCACTATTTCCTTGTTGGAGAGATAAAGAATTCAGTTGTTGCTTAGTCCAAGAATCTGATACCTCAGCAAGTCCAACCCTGGTACTGAAAGCTTAGAAGTTTCATGGACAGCTGCTTGGATCGACTCCGTATTAGAAGGTCAATGAAGGTGGTGTTTAGTCAAGGGTATAGTAGTACTAGAAGCAGCAGCAGGTTCTCTTGCTCAGAAAGAAGAAAAGGCAGCTCTCTCTCTCTCTGTCTCTGTCTCTGTCTCTCCCTCCCTCCCTCCTTCCTTCCTTCCCTCCCTCTCTTCTTCTCTTAAACACACATTTTCATTGGAATTCTTGGCATCTGAGTTGTTTGTCAAAAGTTGTAACACACATTGAGGGGTGTCTTGATCCCAGCTACTCATCTGCAGGAATTCCCTCACTAACACATTTAAAGGTGTGTCTCCTACTCTAAATCTAGCTAAGCTGGCAATCAGAACCAACAGTCACAGCTATCAACTCCCAGCTTAGACACCGGACACTTAGCATCTCACATCCTACCTATGCACGCCTCTGCATCCTATTCTCTAAAGTTCTTAGTGTGTAAACTATGTTAAATGAATAATTAATATTCATATTCCACCATGTCACTTCTAGTTACAGAGGAAATACAGAATAAAGTTAAAGAAAATTGCTTCTAGAGCTCAATGCCTAGGTTCAAACTCAAGGCCAGTACTTGTCCAGAGCAGTTCTAGTGAATTGAGTGTTTCTGTGTTTCAATGTACTCAATTATAGTATAAATAATCAGAGTACTCACAACACTGGCATAGTGTGATTAATACGTAATGTTTAACAAATTTAAAGACTTAAAATACTGTCTGTCACCCATTAAAACAATCAGTGTTGGAAACTTTTACTTTCAGATTTCTTTCCTGTGAAATTTTATTTTTTTTATAATAATAACAAACAAAATAACGTTTTCTATTTTTATTTGCACAGTCTTCTATGTATTTATGAGTAATTTATCTCCAAATTTACTCAATAAACCTCTTTTCAATCACATTCAGAGGTAGCTGGGAGTATGTCAATGCCATGCTCATGGAGCTCTCTCCCGTAGTCATGGAAGCCTTCATGGCTGGCTGTCACAGAGTTATTCTTTCTCTTCCTTGATCAATAGTCCTGCCAAGTCCCTTAACCTCTCTCTTGCATTCAACCCCATTTCCAACATCTGCTCTCCCTCTTTCTAAGCATGTCTCCTTCTTTTATCAGAATATAACATTTTGAAAAGAGGTGAAAGTAATGTTTTTTTCTTCCAGTTTCTGAAAGTCTGAAATAGTCTCTTTCTATTGCTACACTTGGTGATAGTTAGTTCTAGTTTGAAACTGTATTCTCTCTGGATTTTGAAATTGTAACTTCACTGTCTTCTGTGCCACTGTTGAGAAGTTCAAAGCCATTGTAACATTGATGTTCTGTACATACCCGGATCTTTCTCATGGAAAGTCCCAGAATTCAGAATTTCACCCTGATGTGTCTGTCATCTGTAAGTGATAGGAACTTGGACCTTCAGTTTGACTCTGCTGAAGTTCAATTAGATTCACCTGCTTCTTTTTTTTAAACTGGCATTCCTGCTATTTGCATTACCATGGCCCCGTTAGCTTGAGGCCCTCTGTCTTCTTGCCTGTTTCTTTTATGTGGTCAGTGTATTCTCTGATCGTTTAAACTGTCTTTTTTCTTTTTTTAATTTACAAAGGAGTTTTGTGAGCCTCTGGATATCTTTTTCTTCTTACCAATGTGTCTTGTTTTTATTTTATTGTGAAAATTATCTTTCATTTTTTGAAGGATTTTAATAACAGTCACCTAAAAAGGTTTCATATTTCTGTACCACCCTCTATGAGTTTTTGCGATTTCCATCTCAGTTTAGTTCATATGTGCCTTTTGCTCTAGAGACTTTCCTTAATGATCTTATCTGGATTTATAGCATAAACATCTCTTATTTATATCACTCTAGTGGGAATTCCAGAAGGTATATAAATCTATATTGCATGGTGTTAGTCCAAGCAATACAGACCTTAAATAAATACAGATAGACAAATAGATCCTGCAGATCATAGGATAAGGCTGTTAAGGAAAATAAGATAGCAGCAAAGAAGGACCTGATTTGAAATAATTCATCAAGTCATGTGTCCCTGAGAACATATCACTGAACCTGAGTCCTGAGACAGGTGAGAGGCTAGTCAGGCGAAGGGTGCAGAATACATTCTATGTAGATGACACTGTTGCTAGAGTTTTCCTGCCATGCCCACGGTCAGGATAAATCTCTTTCACCTGCCAGTCCCACAGCCGCTCAGACCCAACCAAGTAAACACAGAGACTTATATTGCTTACAAACTGTATGGCTGTGGCAGGCTTCTTGCTAACTTTCCTTATATCTTAAATTAATCCATTTCTATAAATCTATACCTTGCCACACGGCTCGTGGCTTACCGGCATCTTTACATGCTGCTTGTCCTGGCGGTGGCTGGCAGGCAGTGACTCCCTCTGCCTTCCTGTTCTTTTAATTCTGTTAGCCCCGCCTATACTTCCTGCCTAGCCACTGGCCAATCAGTGTTTTATTAGCAACACATTTGCCATACAGAACATCACACAGCATGACACTGCAGTCAGGACTCTGGTCTGAAAGAGGCAGAGCCTAAGCTCAAGTTCATATAGATGGGAAGTGTGAGACCTGGACATCTCTAGGCTTGGTTAGATTGCAGTGCCTTGGCAAGCCTTCCATCTCAATCATTTTCTTCCCATCTCTTGCTTTTTTGTGTCCTCTTGACCATATCCTCAGGCACTTCATTTGATTGCTAGGTGGGATACTAGGAATCACAAGTCTATAAAAATAATTATAGCTTCTGTCTCAGATAAAAAAGAGACTCCTTTAAGAAAATCATCAGGTTTTATATGACATTCCATATTTTTTTGCATATAATCACAATGTGGAATTCTGTGTTGGTCAAGTCATGGGTCCAAATGTATGGGCAGAAGATAATTCACCCCACACAATGCACTTAAAGATACATAACACCAGAGAAACTGTGAGAAACAAGATTAGAGGGATGTGGCATATTTAGAGCAGAATCTTACAGGCAATATTTAGTGTTTAGAACTTATATAAACCACAGTGAGAAGCTATTGTAGATTTTAATCAAGGGGTAACGGAAGTGTTGTTAATTGCTTTAACGATCCCTGAGTTTGGAAGTAAACAACCTTTCCTGCCCCTTGTATGCATCAGCAGTATGTTCCCTACTGTATGTCAGCAGTACTACCATCGTCCTACAGCTGCAGCTTCACAATCTAGAGTCACATTTGAAGTCTGTCATCAATGTGTCACCCATAGAAAATGATTCACTAAGCCCCAAAGATTCTCCTTCCTGAAGTCTCTTTTTACTCTTCATTCCAATTTGCACAGATTGTCACATGCTTGCAGATTCTTATCCACGACTTAGGTTCTTGTCATTGTCTTCTGCTCACTTCCTTTTTATTTTCTCCAGGCTTCGAAGTTATCGCACGTGGTACTGTCAGGTTGTTCTTTCAACAGTATCGCTATCTTCATGTCACCCTTCTACCCAAGAGCCTCTGATGGTCCCTATCATTTAATGAATCACACTCACACTGCTCAGCCCAGCATCTAGGGCCTTCCATCACCTGACTGTTGTATCTGTCCAGACTTTTCACCCATTTTCATTCATCAACAAAAGGCCTACCTACCACTCCAGGAATGAGAGGAAGGTGAACTCTTACAAACCACTTTCCAGTCATAAAAGGACAGAAGCAGGGGGCAAAGAAAGCAAAGTGAGCCAGTCTGAGAAGCCACAGCTAGACAAAGGAGAACCAAAAATGTGGTCTTAGCTAAACTGTGTGGTCAAGATGGCCTTTCGTAGCATCAGGGCCAGGAAAAGATGTTAAGGTGTGACATTGGCTAGAAGGTGGATATTTGGAAAGGTGGAAAGCCTTTCCAGGTGATGATGATATTCACTGCCTTTTACATAGTGTGTGGGCTAATTCACAGGTTTCTGGGAACTTGCCCAGAATTTTTAGAGTCAATTGGTACTGCGGAGAGATGATGAATTATCCAGAGAGGTGTAAATAGTGTCAGGAAACAGGAGCAGCACAGGTAGGATCTCATTACTTAGTTTTGTTTAAGTGGCTTTTTTAATGAGAATTTGGGATGGCATTAAGAATCTGCAGAAGTGAAGTACTCTGACAGAAGGAAGGGCATTTGATGTTTTAAAACTCTACTGAAATTCTGAGGGGCATGAAACAAGATAAAATAATAAGCAATTTGTTTCTTTCTGGGTAGACATGCTATGGTTAGCTCATCATTGTATTATCAGTTATTATGTGCTATGAGAAGACATCACTGGCACACTTTTGATAATTTCTAAAATATTTGAAATAAACTTTCCTTTGGAGACAAAGATCAATTTGTACTAGGTTTAAAGGAGTAGAAGAGTTTTATTTACTCAAGTGGGCATGTAGAAAGAATCTGATGCAAAGCAACAGTGATTCTGCTGTTGAATGGAAGAATGATAGCTTCTTAAAGCCATTTACACCCTAATTCCGAACAGGGGGACTTTTCATCTGCAACTGAGGCAATATGCCTGGACCTGAGGAGATCAGCCTCCCTCATCCCAGGTGGGCTTGCTGTAGTCACAAGAGTCTTTAACATTGAGAGCCTTTGCCAGACAGGAGAGGTCAGTGGGAGATGTGCTGTCGGAGAATATCAGAGAGATACAGTAGTGCTCTGTGAAGACAGAGGAAGAGATTGGGAGTTCAGGAACACTGGGAGGCTCAAGAATCTCTCATGGAGTGTGCAGAAAGAAACACAACACCATGAACACTACAATTTCAGTCCGGTGAATCCTGTGTCAGACCCTCATCAGTAAGACTCTAAGATAATGGATTTGTGTTGTTTTAAACCACCAAGATTGCAGTGACTTGTTATGGGAGCCCAAGACAACTAACGTAAGTTGTTTAACAAGTGGTATGACTGTCCCCCACGTTTATGTGTTTGAACACTTGGTCCCCATCTGGTGGTGCTGTTTACCTTGTGGCACCTTTAGCAGAGCATCACTGGAGGAAGTGAGCAACTAGTGGCACTCAGAACATGGGTTTTATATCCCAGCTCCACTTCTTGGTCACTCTCGGCCTCCTGAGTATACAGCTTCCTCTCCCACCACAATGCCTTCCCTGTTTGCAGCCATATTTTTCCGCCATGAGGTGCTGTATCCTTCTGGAACTGTGCACCAGAATGCATCCTTTCTCCCTTAGTTTGCCTTTGTCAGAGTATTTAATTCACAGAAATGAGAAAATAGCTGTGACAGGAAGTATGCTTCAAATGAATGGAATTAATCTTAGAATTTCACAAGAAAATAATGCAAACAAGTCTTGTCTGATTAGGCTCGTAATTTAATAAGTGGCTCATTTCTTAATATTTATTGAGCACTTACTATATACTAAACACTTTTCTGTGTTCTTGTATTACTATTTTTTCCCAAATAATAACTTGAAATAACAACTATTAGTTGAGGAAAACATTTTTTTCCCTAAAGTCACATACTTAGTAAATAGAGATGCTGAATTTTGAATTTGGGAAATAGGCTAAAGGACATTGCTTAGTCATCAAAATAATGGTCCACAAATTTGGCTGTGCATTAAAATCACTTGGAGTGGGTTGTCCACTTAACTTCATAGCAATTAAGTCAAACTATTTGACTCTGGACTCAGGCATCAATAGTCTTTTAAAGATTTCAAATGCAGGAAAGTTTGGAGATCACTAAACTTGATGCATTGCCCTGTAGACTACAAGATGAGTCTAGCAATTTATCTGACTGAACAGAAAATATCATGACTCTGTAGAATACACATTACCCTTGACTCTAACTGGGTGGTTTCATTATAGTTAGTAGAGCAACTGTCATTGGCTGGTTGAAAGGGCAGTTGTTAGTTAATCCAAAAAAACTAGAGTTGAATTGATTGTGATGTTCACACAATTTGAGCTGTCAGTCAAAATAATGGAGAGCCAGCAGTGGGAAGACCTTTCCTAAAACCGGACAAGAAGAGGAAGAAGCAAAGATCTTTATCTGATGTTTAAAGCCAGCAGGGAAGGGCGAGCTGCCAGATGAAATCTGTGATCAAACTGTCTGTCTGGACATTCTGTCACTGCTTTGTAAAGCCTGTGTGCCTCTCTGTGTTCTTGCCTGGGTTGGGAGGAAGGACTTCAACTCCCCTGGTAAGGTGGGCACCATGCCAAAGAGCCCGTGCAGTCTCTGTTTAGCCATTCCTTGCCTTCCTTGTGCCAGACAGACACCAGGTTCACCAGTCTCATCAGCATGTGGAGGTGGCTGCCCAACCCCTTTTCTGGTTAGAAAACAGACTGAGTTGTAGCACTGCTGGAATTTGGGCTCTAGATTCTGGCTGTCATGGTGATGGAAGACTGTTATTTCAAATGACATTTTTCTGGGGTAGATAACCCAGCTGCTTGTTGGGCAGGACAAGCTCTGTTTGTTTCTTACCCTGTTGTGGTACTTTTCTAACTTGGTGAGCTAGCTTTGGAAAGAGAAGCCAATGTAGCATGTTGCAAGTGGAAACCCACATGGATGTTGTTCCAATCTTAGATGGAGTTTCTTCCTTTCCCTCTGCCATGGTTCTGGGTATTTCATAAACAGGCCTGCTTTGCACTCATGGGCCAAAGTTCTTGGTGAAAATGTTGCTCATAAAAATCCCTGTAACAACAAGAACCACAAATTAAAGTATGTTGTTGTCTCACTGGTGATGATCACAATTCAAAAAGTACAAAGATGAAGTTTCAGAAATATCACATGATCAGCATAGATATTTCTCTTGAGCTTACTCATGTTGGTAAGCATTACAGATTTCATTTGACTGCATTACTGATCTTATTTACTTTATCAGTTTCTAAGTTGGTCAAGAAAGAAATCTGGAATTGTTACAAACAAGCTATCCTCTAAATGAGTGGAGACCTTACTGTTTGTCCAGTGGATTCATGGAGTGTAAATGGGCAGAAATAGCAGCTAAGAAGTCATCCGGGGCAACTGAGCAACTGTTTATCATCACAGACTATCAAAGAACAAGGACTCCCGCTTTCTGAATTAAAAAATAGGTTAGTCTTTTATTTATTTGTATATTTAGTGTGTGTGTGTGTGTGTGTGTGTGTGTGTGTGTGTGTGTGTGTGAGAGAGAGAGAGAGAGAGAGAGAGAGAGAGAGAGAGAGAGAGAGAGAGAGACTTTCAAGGATCAGTTTTCTCCTTCCACCTTGAAGATCCTATGACTCTCATTGAATCCAAGCCTTGCTTCTCAGTGCTGAACTAGTTCCTATGGATGGATTCAGGGGAGAGAGAGTCATTGTCTTCATTGTGGACCCACTGCTGACCCCATCAGGCTACAGTGCACAGTACCAACAATGGACCTGATCAAACTAAATGGATCACACAACAAAACCAGAAATAAAGAATATGGTAATAAGACAGACAGAGGAGGGGATGGTTGACAGAGTGAGGGGGAGTTAGGGTAGGCAGGAGAAGTAACTAGAATACATCATTAATGTATATGACATTGTCAAATAACTTAATAAAAATAGCTTAAAATCACTGAGGATTGAGATATTTCATAAATAATATTATAACCCCCCACCAAAAAAAAATCCCTAACTTAACCACCTTTAAGCTGTGGGAAGTCACTATTGTTTCCCGAGAATTCCCTTCACTTTACATTGTCCTTGTTGGTAATTTCAAAATTCCATTTTCTCAAAAACCAATTTGTCTTTAATACAGTTAATGCTTATGCTGTGCCTGGTAATTTCTCCAGAGTTTTATATAGTTTCCTTATTCCTTAGAGATAATTTTACATAGCTCATAGATGCACACATGCATGCAAACACACACAAACTTTTCAGCCCATATCAGTAAATGGCCAAAGCCCTGAGGGAATGATGGAAAATTACACTTGGCTGTAGTATAATGGTATCTGCAATGTATTGGCTACTTATCCATGTTTATAAATAGGACACAAAAACTTAATTTTATCGTAATTGAAGAGCAATTCTGGGAAAGTCATGTAATTTAATGTTTTAACTGTCTTTTATTGCCATATGTAAATGGACTGCAAAACAGCAGTGGTGGTTGAACGCAGTCTAATGCACTACAATTTCTTTGGAACACAATTTAAATTTCAAATCATGTTTAATGCTTTTGTACATGTCATGAGTCTTGTTTACTAAGGTTTATCATACGGAATTGATTTATGGCAACCAGAATTTGGGGTAAAAAAAAAAAAAACCCAACAACAAAAAAACAGACAAAAACAAAACAAACAAACAAACAAAAAACCCAGAGAAGAGTGGGCCATTTGGAAATCTGTCCGAAAGTACTCACCAAATATGCGTCATTCACTCTTACCTGAACTTTGCCTCCCTTTGCTGTAAACGTCAGTAGTTCCTGCCTATGTCAGACATGAGAAGATCTTGGAATAAACAGCTTTTTGATTCTTTTCCTACCTTCCAACAATATCTATAATTGTTGGGTAGGTGGGTGAAGCAAATAGGTTTTGTCCACTTAATTGTCATTTCATCCTTCCTGTGTTCCAGACTTTAAACACTTAATGGTGGACCAAATGGTGATGGAACTCAAAGGTACTAAAAGACAAGCAGTAAATGCATGCTAATATAGCTGTAATGATTCCTAGTTGAAGAGGAGACAACTGGACAAGAAAGGAACTTGCTCCTTCCTCATGGTTTCTGGTTTCTGTTATTGTCAACATGAGTTCAGAATCCTGACTTTGGGAGCTGATCATTCCAGTAGCTGACAATGTAGATCTTTCAATCTGCTGAGAATAAATTTCATCTTTATCTTACACTAACAACTTGCCTCAAATGACTGAATCCCAGCTCTGTGTGCCCTCAACTATAAGCTTCTAGCTGAGGAATGCCAAGCTTTGTCTTTCCTTGTCTTCCTAACCGCAGAAGTGATGGTTCTGTAAACTCTTGCCTGTGTGAAATCTTGGTGTTCCCACTTGCTTGTTCCATTTTCCAAAAGAGAATTAGCAATTTTCCATACACTAAATCCTCTCTGTGAAAAAACACACTTGGCAAAATTGTTAACATTAATGTCATGCATGTGTTCTTCTAAAAGTCTACCTGGATTATCTGTAAAGATTGGAGATGATACACTTGGGGCATTTGGAAGAGTGTTCAATAAAAGCAACATTAATAGACAAAGTAAAATTGACAAGGCCAAGACTATGATTGGATTCAGCAGATTTTCAATGCCGAGTTTGTAAGTCACTAGCTCAGATAGGAATAATAATAGTAAATGACTGTGAATCAGCTGATAAAAATAGAAGATGAAAGGTGTTTTTAAGATTTTGCCTACTTTGATAATGGAGATGTCCATGTAGATAGAGAAAATTCATATTCTCTAAAATTCAGTTTCACTTACTGGCTCACAGAAGATTTGCCTATTAACTTTGCATCTCTCTGTTTCAGGTGAGCTTAACCCAAATACAAATATGAAATCCTAAAAACAGAAAGAAAAAAAAATCAAGAGTAGTACTGCAAACAGGGAATGAACCAGATGACAAATGGACCTAACTTTATTGAGAAAGTTGGTGCAGCATCCTAGAAGTCTGCTGTTGTAGATGCACAAGGACTCACTCTTGTTAGTCCTTAGTGCATCTTTGGATATGCTAGAACTATCTGTTTACATACCCCATTATTACTACAGCACTAACTCTATGAGAAATGGACTATATCTCTGTGCTTCTTAACTAGTCCACATTTTAGGTTTAATGCAAATTACTGCCACCCACCTCATGCCTGTCTTGTGTGGCCATAGCTAATTAGGTAAAAGTAGTCAGATATATTCTATGGTAAGGTCTATATTTAAATATCTACCTCAATAGAAATATCATAGTAGTAGTTGTGACTTAATACACATTGGGATAGCAATTGGCAATGAATGCTCTTAGAAAAAGTAAAAACATAATGAGAATGTAGAGATATACCATTTCAATTAGAATGCTTACTAAAGATCTGAATGATGAGGTCACATTTGTGCAGAGACTTAAATGAGGCTCAGCAGCTAGCCATGCAAAAATCAATGTTCCAGGTAGATGAAATAGCCAATGTGGAGACCTAAAGAGAACAAAAAAAAGCTATGGAGTTAAGGTGGAATGATTGAGGGATCTATGAAAGTAGATGACATTAAAATGGTATTTAGTAGTAAAGAATGGTGGATCTTTTATTGGTGGTGTAAAATATTGGGCTAATTTGTCCTTGTGAAAACCACTGGAGAATGCTAAACAGAAATATAAGATGCTCTGACACATAGTTTTGACACCAACTCCTGTGCACAGAAAGGATTGCAAGTATTAGTGGTCATGATCAGTTGGAATGACAGTATAGCAGATATGATAAGGAAATATGATGGTTTGCATTGAGGTGGTTGCAATTAAGATATTAGAATTAAGAGGTTAGACTTGAGATGTGTTTTGATTTTCAAATGGTCTGATTTTATTTGTTCCTTAATATAAGTCTGAAAAATGTCATTGAATACTTGGTGGCTCACTCACTCCACTTTAGCTCCATAGTGACCTTCCTCAAAAAGGAAGTGTGTTCTTCAAAGGGGCTAACTTATATCTACTTTGTCTCTCCATTTTCTCATCTATTTTCCTGGAACTTTTTCAATTCGATTTTTACCTAGTTTGTTTTTGAAGGTTATTTAAATCTGCTAGTGACTGAAATGAGAAAATTTGTTTAAAAAGTATGTTGAAGAAGTATTACACACACACACACACACACACACACACACACACACACACACACACACACATTGGAATAAGAAATACCCATAGACTAATAGATTTGAATGCTTGGTCACCAGGGAGTGGCACTATTATGACATGTGGCCATGTTGGAGTATGTGTGTCTTTTTTGGAGGAAGCATGTCAGTTTCTATCTCTTCCTGCTGCCTGCCAATCCAGATGTAGAAGAACTCTCAGCCATCTCTTCAGCACCTTGTCTGCCTACTTGTCACCATGCTTCCTGCCATGATGATAATAAACTAAACCTCTGAAACTGTAAGCCAGCCCTAATAAAAGGTTTTCATTTATGAGAATTGTTGTGGTCATGGTGTCTCCTCACAGCAATACAAGTCTAACTAAGACAGCACTTACATATATATGTACATATATATACATATACTCATGTGGACATGTTTTGTGTAAGCAAATCCTGTTTTGTTTGAGACATCAATTTTTTATTCACGTGAAGATGTCATGATGCACCACAGATGGATACATTTGCAAATTGAGTGCTCAGGAGACAGTTTGTGCCTGACTTCTAAACATAGCTGCTGTTAAGTGACGCTAAATGGAATGCAATTAGATAAGATGATATAATGAGTAAGTGGTAGAGAAAAGATAGGGCAACAGAAGACTGAATCTTGCGACACTCTAACATGAAGAAGAAAGTTTTAGCTTGTTGATTCAAAATACACTCAGTGAATGGGAAAAAAAATCAATGATGGAGAGTAAAAAAGGTCTACTAAAGAAAGAGTTGCAACAAACACAGAGGGGTTATAATTGCTAAATTCCACTGAGATTGTCATGAAACTGTTGTTGATGCCATTGAATTACAGGCACGTAATGAAATTTGTCAAATTTGAGTAACTAAATTCTTTACATTATTATATAATTCTCCCCATTGATATAGAATATATATATATAGTTTGAAATTTTATAATTTACCATGTACAGTATACTTTCTTTTAGTGATATACCTAAGTATTATATTTTTTGAATTGATAAATATATCATATAAAGTATGTGATATTGCTTTTTAAATTTCAAATTCCAATATTCATTACTTATATGTTGGAAAACTATTAACCTTTCTATTCATACTAACCTTATATACTGTTACCTCACTATAATAGTTATTATTCCCACATTTTAAAGTGACTTAGAACTTTCACAGACATGATTATGTCATCTATGGAAAATAAGGTATTTTTATGTATTTCTTCTTTCAAGTTGTATAATGTTTATTCCTTTTCTTATCTTATTGCATTAGGTAAGACTTCTAGTATGATATAGAAAGGCACACATAGGAAAAGTCATCTTGTCTTACTCCTTTAGTGTGAGAACTTCAAATTCTTCATCATTGGAATTATTTTAGATGGAGTTCCTATAGTCTTTACCTCATTAAGAAAGGTACCAGTCTTGGACATATACCCAAGGAATGCTCAATCATACCACAAGGACACATGCTCAGCTATGTTCATATCAGCATTGTTTGTAATAGCCAGAACCTGGAAACAACCTAGATGCCCTTCAACTAAAGAATGGATAAATAAAATGTGGCACATATACACAATGGAGTACTACTCAGCAGAGAAAAACAGTGACATCATGAGGTTTGCAGGAAAATGGATGGATCTAGAAAAACTCATGCTGAGTGAGGTAACCCAGACTCAGAAGGACAAACATGGTATGTACTCACTCATAGGTGGATACTAGATGTAAAGCAAAGGATGACCAGACTGCAACTCACAACTCCAGGGAGGCTTCCTAGTAAAGAGGACCCTAAGAAAGACATAGGGATCACCCAACGACAGAGAAATGGATGAGATCTACAGGAGCAAACTGGACGTGAGGGGGGTTAATGAAGGGCAAGGGTCTGGGGAAAGACAGTTTAGGGGAGTGGGAGGTCCCAGCTGGATCAGGAGCAGAGAGGGAGAACAAGGAAAGAGATACCATGATAAATGAAGACCACATGGGAATAGGAAGAAGCAAAGTGCTAGAGAGGTCCCCAGAAATCCACAAAGATACCTCCACAATAGACTACTGGCAATGGTGGAGAGAAAGCCCAAACTGACCTACTCTGGTAATCAGATGGCCAAACACCCTAACTGTCATGACAGAACTCTCATCCAGTGACTGATGGAAGCAGATGCAGAGATCCACGGCCAAGCCCCAGGTGGAGCTCCAGGAGTCCAATTGGTGAGAGAGAGAAGGGATTATATGAGCAAGAGATATTGAGACCATGATTGGAAAAAGCACAGGGACAAATAGCCAAACTACTGGAAACACACGAACTATGAACCAATAGCTGAGGAGCCCCCATGGAACTGGATCAGGCCCTCTGAATAAGTGAGACAGTTGATTAGCTTGAACTATTTAGGAGGCCCCCAGGCAGTGGGACTGGGACCTGTCCTTAGTGCATGAGCTGGCTTTTTGGAACCTAGGGCCTATGCTGAGACACTTTGCTCAGCCTTGGTGAAGGGAGGAGAGGACTGGACCTGCCTCAGCTGAATCTACCAGGCTGAACTGAATCCCCAGGGGAGTCCTTTCCTTGGAGGAGGTGGGACTAGGGGGTGGATTGGGGGGAAGGCAGGGGTGGGTGGGAGGAGGGAGGACAGGGGAAATCTGTTCCTGATATGTAAAAATAATTTTTTCTATAAAAGAAAAAAAGAAAGGTCTCTTCTATCTCAGTTTATTAATATAATAATGAGTGAGTGATAGGTATTTGTAAATCCTCTTTCTACATTTATTGAAATGATTGTGTAGCATTTCCTCCATAAATTGTTAACCTTATGGGTTAGAGAACTGATTGTCAAATGATAAATGAGCCTATATATGTGATATAAATCCTACTTGGTAATGATACGTAAGTCTATTTTATGTGTTGTTAGATTTAACTCATAGTTTCACATCTATGTTTATGCAATGTTTTGGGTAATAACTATTTAGTGTATTTGTTTACTTTTGATAATAGGATAACACTAGTTTCAGAGAAAACTTAAGTATCACTACCTTTGCTTTCATCTTGGAAAGAAATTGCATAGAATTGCTGTATCTTTCCTCTGAGTTTTGTGGAATTCATCAGGGATCTCGTCTGGGTCTTCTGGTGCTTTTTTGTTTGTTTGTTTTAGATTATCTGTTATTGGCTGTTGATCTCCACTAGATGTAAGACCATTCATATTTCTATTTCTACATGTGTACGTTTTGTAGATTGTGTTTTGGAAGGATTTGGCTCTTTTTTTTTTTCTGACTGTTTTAGAAACAGAGTTAAGATTAGCAGTTTAAGCAATAAGTAAGAAAATAAAGGGCAAGAGAATGTCTGTTTTCTGAGAATAAAAAGAAAAAAATTGTGAATAAGCCTTCTCAGACAATAGGTGCATGAGTTGATTAGATTAATCTTGGAATTTTATGTTGGATAAGCTCAAGCTTTGGTAAACAACCTTGTAATACATGTATAGTGATGTCAGTTGGAATATTCCCATTTTTTTTAATCTGATGGGTGTGATTTTTAGCAAAACAGTTAACAACCATGGCTGTGTTCAGGTACAAGATGTATTTAAAGTGGATGGTTAGTATGGCTGAAGGACTGAATTTTATCAATCTCCTTTGGGTAGACAACTGCTTGAGCTATCCTTAGTCAGAGAATTGGCTACCACACATGATGTGTATTATTCTGTGCCTGTATGTAGCCATGTCATCTCCGAACTCATTGCCTCACGACCAGGCGGATGCGTACATATGCATCCTTTGCTCCTAGGGATGGTGGTTTGGGGGCATGGATTTCAAATGTGTACATGAGAGTAGTGCCACATCGTCTCAGAAAACTGGTATTTATCTAGTGAAGAAAGATTTAAAGGAGAGCTAACTTGTAACTTATGAGGAAGTTAACATCCTGTGGGTTGCAACCCCATTGGTGGTCAAACAACCCTTTCACTGTGGTCATCAGATATTTACCTGTATATCAGATATTTACATTATGATTCATAATAGCAGCAAAATCACAGTTATGAAGTAGCAATAAAAATAATTTTATGATTGGGGGTCACCCTAACATAAAGAATGGGCCTCAGCGTTAAGAAGGTTGAGAACTATGACTTTAAAGGCAATGCCTTCCCATCATAGAGGTTTATGGTAGGTGAGTGTTGAACAAGCACCTTGGCTGGTGGAACACCCAGGTGTGGTGAACAATCAGAATAATCAGCTCTGGTGCTCAGGAACTACAGAAGACTTAGAAACAGTGATAGAAATCAATAAAAACAGGTTACTTTTCATCATACTAATTTTCTGGCAACTCTAAAGAAGCAATAATTTTCTGTCACAACATTTTTTAATTTAAATTCTAATAATTGTAAAATGGTAAATTTTAATTACATACATGTAAAGCTTCAAATTAGCACACTTTTATTACTCAATATGGAAGTTATTTCATTTGAAAGTTAATATGAAAAATTCCCAGTTATGTAGTTGGTCACTCAGTCCATACACAGGCAGACATATCTGCATCAAGATGAAGTGTGTTAAGATTGAGAATGCTATAATTTTCTCTATACCTGCTTGCATATCTATGTATGCACTATGCACTACATACTTCTGTGCCTTAGTACACAGATTTGAAGCAAAAAAGAGATACCAGAAGCTACGAGATGTTTGGATAGTACGTACAAATTTTTATTTGATTGTGAAACATTTTTTCTGGGTTAACATGTATTATTTAAAAATAAGTTAAATTCTTTCTGAAGCATCAATTTTTTTTTAAAACTAAAAGAATACATACCATGTTTTGTGGGGATATTGTGTTCCCCAATATATTGTGCACCATAATAAACTTATCTGGTGTCAGAGAACAGAACAGACACTAGTCAGACATAGAGGCCAGAAAATGGTGACACACATACACCTTTAATCCTAGCATTCTGGAGGCAGAGATCCATCTGGATCTCTGTGAGTTCAAAGCCACACTGGAAACAGACAGGCATGGTGACACACACATTTAATCCCAGGAAGTGATGGCAGAAAGCAGAAAGGTATATAAGGAATGAGGACCAGGAACTAGAGCCTGGTTAAGCTTTTAGGCTTTTAGCAGCAGTTCAGCTGAGATCTATTCTGATGAGGATACAGAGGCTTCCAGTCTGAGGAAACGAGATCAGCTGAGGAATTGGTGAGGCGAGGTTAGCTGTGGCTGTTCTGCTTCTCTGATCTTCCAGAGTTCACCCCAATACCTGGCTTCAGGTTTGATTTTATTAATAAGACCTTCTAACAATTAGTGCTACAATGTTTGTCTTTCTGGGCCTGGGTTACCTCACTCAGGATGATTTTTTTTCTAGCTCCATTCATTTGCCTACAAATTTCATGATGTCATTGTTTTTTGCTGCTGAGTAATACTCCATTGTATAAATATACCACATTTTCCTTATCCATTCTTTGGTTGAGGGGCATCTAGGTTGTCTCCAGGTTTTGGCTATTATGAATAGTGCTGCTATGAACATGGTTGGGCAAGTGACCTTGTGGTATGATTGAGCATCTTTTGGGTATATGCTCAATAGTGGTATTGCTGGGTCTTGAGGTATGTTGATTCCCAATTTTCTGATAAATTGCCATACTGATTTTCAGAGTGAATATACAAGTTGCACTTCCAGAAGCAATGGAGGAGTATTCCCCTTACTCCACATCCTCTCCAACATAGGCTGTTGTTAGCATTTTTGATCTTAAGCAAAGGATAACCAGGCTTCAATCCACAACCCCAGAGAAGCTAGGTAAAAAGGATGACCCTAAGAGAGACACACATGGAGGGCCCCAGGAAGGGAAAATAGTTAAGATTTCCTGGGTAAACTGGGAAGGGGGTGTAGAAGAGAAGGGGCATGGGAACAGGAGAGACTGAGATAGCCCAGTGAAGGGAGGGACAGAGAGGGAGAACAATGAAAGAGACATCTTGGTAGAGGGAACTATTATGGGGTTAGGAAGAAACCTGGTGCTAGGGAAATTCCCAGGAATCCACAAGGATGACCCCAGCTAAGACTCCTAGCAATAATGGAGAGAGTGCCTGAACTTACTACCTTCCTCTATAGTCAGATTAGTGACTACCCTAATTGTTATCATAGAACCTACATCCAGTAACTGATGGAAGCAGATGCAGTGATCTACAACCAAGCACTAGGCTGAGCTCCTAGACTTCAGTTGAAGGCAGGGAGGAGGGTCACAGGAGCAAGTGAAGTCAAGATCAGGATGGGAAAACCACAGAGACAGCTGACCGAAGGTGGCGGGAGCTCATGGACTCTGGCCTGTCAGCTAGGGAACATGCATGGGACCGAACTAGGCCCTCTGAATGTGGGTGACAGTTGTGTGGCTGATCTGTTTGGGGAGCCCCTGGCAGTGGAACCAGGATTTATCCCAGGTGCATGAACTGGCTTTTTGGAACACATTCCCTAGGTTGGGACACCTTGTCAGCCTGACACGGGGGGAGGGGCTTGGTCCTGCCTCAACTTAGTATGGCAGACTTTATTGACTCCCCACGGGAGGCCTTACCCATCTGTGGATGGAGGTGGGACTGGGATAGGGGAGTGGGAGAAGTGGAGGGAGGGGGACTGGGATTGATATGTAAAATGAAAAAATACTTATTTAAAAATAGCAATTAAAGAAATAAAATATACCTGTATCAGTGGTATAAATTGATAACTACTTAAGTTATACTTTCTTCTGTAAATAGACCATTTCTATTAAATATACCAATTTTTTTTATGAGATCATCACCTCTATAATGCATCCAAGGCTCTATGTGTGGTATATTACTTTTTTAAAAAAATGAAAATTTTTCTCTATATATGAGTGAGATTTTCCAACCATTTTTATTATTAGTTTCACTTTGGTTTTTATTATTTGTTTCATTTCAGGATCATTTTAAAAAAAATACTTTTTTGCTTTTTGAGTGCATGTGTATTCATGTGTATATGTGCACATGAGTGGAGGGCCCCCAGAACCTGGAAGGGGGCACTAGATGCACTGTGGTTGGAGTTACAGGTGGTTGTGAACTACCCAAAGTAGGTGCTGGGAACTGAACTTGGGTCCTCTGCAAGAACAGTATGTACTTGTATGTCTGCTGAACCATCTCTCCTGCCTCCTTAGTGTCATTTCTTTAAGTAATTTTATCAGTTTAGAGGAAGTGGGTCTTAAAATGAGCTTCTCAACTTATTACATATTTAGATTAGCCTCTAAGTTAAGTATGTCTAGTAATAAAGTGAGAGGTCTATTTTAATCATGACTAAGATGTGCTTCTACGGAAGGTGAAGAGTCAGGTTGCTAATATACTTTAAATGCTGTGGTCAATGCTTTGTAAGGACAGAATACCTACCTGTACCTGGAAAACTAGATGATGACTATTCATCAACAGTGAAGGAATACTAGTTGGCTAGGGGTACTGCAATTACTCTTATGTCCCCTTCACTGAAAAAGGCTGAGGTGGAAACCAAGGCACTGTATACATGATATGTTTTGGATACTCAACCTTGTCTCTTCCTAGTTTTGTGGAGCTGAACATCAGTCTCATCACCTATCAACATGTAAATAAAACAGAGTACCTGACCCAGCTGTGGTGAAAATTACATGATATAAGCAAAGGTCTTAGCCAGTGCTAAGTCCATATACTGTGCTCAATAAATGTGTTTCCTTTTCCTATCTGCCTTTTAGCATTCCATTTGCTCCTTACTTCTTTGCACCACTTTTCATTAGATGGACAGTGTCCTTGTATTTTACACTTACTTCTTAGCACCTAGGGGCCTATTAAATATTGGCTAATGAATTGTGATATTTGACATTGAATTCTTGATGGTGCTGCTAAAGTTTGCACAAATTATTTAGTGATTGATTTGAAATAAAAATAAATGAGCAACATCCATTTTTTACTTGATTAAAAATGTATGCATCTTTTAAGTATAAATGGGATGTCATAGCTCTAAGACTGGAAGTCTGCAGAAATCATGGAGAGGATGCATTACCAGGGTAGGGAGGGAATGGAGATTAAAGAAAAGTTGATCCATTGTAACAGTTTTCTATCTCCCTCTTCCCAGGGAAGATTTGTATTGGTAGCCTTGAAGTAGAGCACTCTGTATCCCATTACCAGCCAATGAGTCATTCATTCCCCCACAGATCCAAATAAAGTGTTATGGAATACCCTATGGCATGCCTTTCAAAATATATGAACACTATAAAATGTATATCATTTCTTTTAGCGTATGAACTGACTTTCTCCCCCTTTTCCCATTTGGGACAGTGGTCCCTCCATGTGTTTTTGGCTCTAAGGTTATCATTAGATATACTTGGATTCTCTGAGCTTTTCCCTTCTAAGTCCCCACGGTATTCTCAGGAGTTTTATAACTTGGTTGTAAAACTTTACTCTAAACTGAAACTTGGCAAACAATATATTAATCTGGGAAGTTAATTTCTTTTATAAAGTCCAGAATCTGTTTAGCCCCTCTTTTGAGTTCCCAGAGACCTTGGAAAAATAAAGTGAGCCATTAAAGTTTTTTTGTGTCTTAAAAAAAATGCAATCGAATTTCTCCAAAATCCCTTCAACCCTATTTTTACAGGTGAATAGCTTATTTTTTTGGATTCAGTTCTGATATATTTTGAAATCTTTTTTTTTTGGCACAGTGGAATAGAGTAATTAAAAAAGGAACTAGGCTGAACATACATCACTGGAATAACAAAGTGTATTTACAGAGCCTGCCGGAATTTACAGAAAGGACTGAGATCCTATCATTGGATGTTCACTAACTTACAAATAAATCAGGAAGGAGTATCACTCAGGTCATGTGATATATGCCTCTGTCTAAACACTGTTAAACTTGTATCTGGAGTTGACTCATTAGACTCTGAGAATGACTTTACCATGAAGCAGTGCCCACAAATGGAAATTAGATACATCTGTCCTTTTCAGTATCAGAGAACGCGATTTCTACTTCCTGCCTCCCACCAGGACCAGGCTTCAGGGAGGAATTTTTCCAGTAAGTTGGTAGACCAGATGCAACCTACTCTAACCCCACTTTCAGCACAGAGACAGGCCCAAGGAAAAAGAAGGTCAGCAAAGAGGAAGGAGAGAGCAAAGTGACATTTAAAACGGAACTCACGGCTTTACAACACTTTCAAGTATATTTTACTATGGGAATGCAGAAGAAAATTAAATCATGATCTTTGGAGTTGGAGAAAGCTGGTGTTTGCTGGCTGTGTGTGGCCTTGGGGATTGCACTTAATCTTTGCAAGTTTTACTTTGCTTATTTCTCCAAGTAGAGTCGCTAACAGTACATAGTCTTTAAGTTCTAGTACAGCTCAAAACGAAATGTGTATAACGCAGTTAACAGAAGGGCTAGTAAGCAGTAATTGATATTTGCTGTTATTGTTAATTCTACTCAATGTTCTGGTTAAACCTTTGAAATCATTTCCATTGTCGTTAATATTAACATTTTACAGATAAGAAAAAATAGGTTCAAATGGGTCTTTGACTTGTAGAAGATCACAAATAACTTGTTCTCAAACTAAGTTTTCCTAACAAATTATGTTTTTCTTCAAAGTAAGCACAGTGATTATTTGAAAATGTTTTTTTTTACTCAAAAAATTGGAAAGTAAGTATTTCACAAAGAATATAAAACTTTTCAATACTGAAAAACTGAGAAAATTTAGCTAACAGGCATCGAAATTGTTCAATACACAGTCTTTGGGGAATCTCTGAGTTTTTTATTGAAGTATATTAACTACATAGCAAAATTGTATGTAATGGATTTGATGTATCTGTTATAGTCTTAAGAGCACCTGATTTCCCCCCTGGACTAGAATAGCTTAGAATGAAATAGCCATATTGCTTTAATAGCTCATTGATTTCTGAACCCGTATGGTTTGCATGGTATCACAGGCTTTGTTCCTGCATGCAATGATTACCATAGCTAACATACCTATCCACAAATACTCATACATGTACATATTCATACAAATGCAGACAAATGTTTGAGTAGGTCTTATTTTAGGAGAAAGAAGAAACAAGGTACTTCTTATTTTCAGTTGATTTGAACTCATTCAAAGTAAGTTAGAACCTACACAGGATACACCAGAGAAATGATAGATGGTATGGAGGTAGGTCATGGGTGAACTTAAATTCCTGCCATAGATAATTGTCAACTTCACATAAACAGACATATCTTGGGGGAGGAAATCTCAGTTCTGGAATTGCCTCCATTAGAATGGCCTGTGGACATATCTGCAGGGCATTTTTAAATTGCTAATTGATGTAGGAGGGCCCAGCCCACTGTGGGCAATATGATCTCTGGGTTGTTGAGCTTGGCCAATAAGCAGCATTCCTCCATGATTTTGGCGTTGAGTTCCTGCCTTGGCTTCCTTTGATGACAGACTGTAACCTTTAAAGCCTTTCTCCCCTCAATTTGTTTTTGCACAGCAACAGAGAAGCTAACTAGAACAATTCCCCTTCAAGTAATGATTCCCTTAGCTCTGGGACTCTTGTGGGGGTTCCTTTCTGCAATGTCTAACCACTGAAAATAGCAGCATGCTTTCCTGGGTCGTTTGAAAGTAGTTTGTGCCCAATGTCTAGTAGATTTGGGTTCTTACAGGTTTCACCCTTTACCTATTTTGAATAACTCTGAGGCAGTGTCCCAGCTTCAGCTCTCCAATGCTATCGCCTAGTTCCCCTCTTGTAAGAACATTGCAATTCAGCTTGTCTCTCTGCCCAGCCAGGCACATTGCCTTCACTTCCACACTAGTGCCACCATGCCAAGTGCTCTGGATAAACTTCCTGCCTGTGTGCACGCATTTCTCCACCTGTGTGTGGAAATCCCAACCTACAGTTGCAGCTGGGCACAGAAGAGGTAAGTAGGGTCATTGGATGGAGAGAAAAAGTTTTAAAGTTACAAGAGGAAGTGGGACATATGCACATAGAAAAGAAAGGCAAAGAGATTAAATTTGAGTAGTGTAGCTAGAGTTTTCCTGCCTGGCCCACGGTCAGGATAAATCTCTTTCACCTGCCAGTCCCACAGCCGCTCAGACCCAACCAAGTAAACACAGAGACTTATACTGCTTACAAACTGTATGGCCCTGGCAGGCTTCTTGCTAACTGTCCTTATATCTTAAATTAATCCATTTCTATAAATCTATACCTTGCCACATGGCTCGTGGCTTACCGGCATCTTTACATGCTGCTTGTCCTGGCGGTGGCTGGCAGTGACTCCCTCCGCCTTCCTGTTCTTTTAATTCTCTCTGTTAGTCCCACCTATACTTCCTGCCTAGCCACTGGCCAATCCGTGTTTTATTAGCAACACATTTGCCATACAGAACATCCCACAGTAGAGTAGACCCTAAGTCAGAGAAAAGAAAAACAAATAAACAACCCAAATGAGCTCAGTCAGAGGCTGAGCCTGTGTTTCCATGGTATTTTATTATGCGATGGTCATAGCTGAGGGAGAATCTGTGACTTTGTTCATATTATAAGCAAAATATTATTGTATGGCAGCTTGAATTTGGAGGTTAGATGGACATAGATCTTAGAGATTAAGTGACTTTAGCATGGTGTTTGTAGACAACATGGCCTCTGCTTGAGATATGACAGTTATTGAAAACGTTCTCAGCAGCATGGGGCTGGGGAGTTGACATCATGGTTAAGAGCACCAACTACCTTGTGGTGACATGAGTTGGGAAGAAGTGCTCTTCCCTCTCCAGCTCATCAATGCCAGAGGCATGTGGGAGAGATGACCCTGTGGTCATAAGAGTGGGAGAGCCATCCCTGACCCACACCAGCTGCAACATTTGGGAGAGCAGGCCCCACACCTTGTCAGGTCAGCACAATAGAGCCAACCCTGTTAGCACAAGTGTGGGTGATCCAGCCCCGAAATTGTGAGCATGGGAGAGCTGTCCCATCACCCATTTGTCCTGTGGTGGTATAAATGGGGGAGAGCTATCCTCTGCCCTCCCCTCAATGACTTGAACAAGAGGGAGAGGTAACCTTGTAGAGAGAGCCATTCCTGACCCCCACCAGCTACCACACTTGAGAGAGTAGGCCTTGCACCTTGCCAGGGCAACACAATTGAGCCAACACTGTTAACGCAGGTGTGGGAGAACCAGCCTCAAAACTGTGACCATGGTAGAGCTGTCCCCATTACCCATCTGTCTTGTGGTGACAGGGGCAGGGAAGAAATGTCCTCCTCCTGCCCCTCCTACCCATCAATGCCAGAGGCAGGTGGAGATGACCCTGTGCTAATAAGAATGGGAGACTGTGGAGACCCACAGAGGTTTCCTAGTGAGGTCTGAGCTTGCTTTGCCTAACAGGGCTACATAGGGGAATGATTGGACCTCAGGCATGGTTACCAGGTATATGGAAGGGTCTGCACTTGGCTGTGCTGTATGCTTTGATCTAGCAAGAGGGAGATCTTTTGCCCCACCCCCTTGGCATTGTTATAAAAAGCCCTTTTGAAGAGACAGAAGGGGCCAGTGTATTTTGATCCAGGTCCTCCAGAAGCTATTCTGTGTTCTGTCTGTCTCCTCTCTGCTATCTTTCTACCTAAAAGTTTCTTATTCCTCTCTCCTCCTCATAGGAACCCTTTAAAAGGTGGGAGCTGGCCTCCCACAGATGGTGCCCTGAACAGAGACTTACAGGTTCAGGGACACCCACAGGAGAGCACTCCCTCCTTCCCACCAGTTGCAACACATGGAACAATAGAGCCAACACTGTTAGCACAGGTGCAGAGGAGCCATCCCCCAAATTGTGACCAAGGGAGAACTGTCCCCATTTTACATCTGGTAGGCAAACCCTACAGCTGCCTAGGCCCAGACCCAGGGTTATGACTTGGCCTGCCCCAATATCTACCTCATCTATGACCTGGCCCACAGACCCAAAGCTGCAGGATCTCCACAACACAGGACAGCAGGGGGATGTCCAGGAAGAGTCCTAGTGGGAGCTTAGCATCGAACATGTGTAGTGGAGACCAGGGGCCTTGAACCAGACCAATGACTCTTTGCAATGAACACTTGCAAGTAGAGATATATGGACAAAGGGGTGTACTGCATGACTTGGGTCACACTGCAGCTTCCATGACAGAATTTTTAATTCCTTCCCTTTTATTTTTCTGATTTTATTTTCTTTCTTTTTTTCTCTTGAATTTTGTTTTATTTGAGTGGGGAGTGAAGGGGCAGAGGGCAGATGTGAAGGGACAGGGAATGAATGGGATCAATATATGATGATGTGAGAAACACATAGAATAATTTTTAAAAAAAAAAAAAAGAGAGAGAGCACTGACTACTGTGCTAGAGTCCTTGGTTCAATTCCCACCACTCACATAGTGGCTCACAACCATGTATAATGGGATCAGTACCCTTTTCTGGTGTGCAGACGTACATGCAGACAAAACACCTATATCCATAAATCTTCAGAAAGAGTCCTCAGAGTCAGGAGTGGTGGTGTACGCCTTTAATCATAGCACAGGGAAGGCAGAGGCAAGCAGGTCTCTGTGAGTTTGAGGGCAGCCTGGTCTACATAGAGAGTTCCAGGACAGCCAGGGCCACATAGTGAGACCCTTAAAAACACAAAACCAAACCCAAAAGAAAACAAAAAACCCAAAGTGTCCTCAGCAGCAGCCAGGGCTGACAATGCTTACACTGCAGATGATCACGGAACAGATTTGAGCTTGGGCCGTCCCACCAACTTAAGATACATAAGAAGGGACTGAAAAGAGCAAGGAAAATGTATGCCAGTCTCAGAATGAGCAAAGTAACCAGGGACCAAAGGAAGCTGCTGGCGATCCCTGAAAAGGTCAAGGATCACATTAAGTCCCGAGGTGTACTCATATGTGGTGTCTTCTGAATTCAGGGAACTTAATTGTATCCAGAGTGACAGAAGCTGCACAGATATTAATTATAATTCATACCCGCTGCATTTTCTCTGTCTATGCCAAAGCATTCAAAATTTATACCAGTTTCTCTATTTGACATCTCAATATAAATGCTCAAGTGGTGGTATCCATGCTAAATGTGTATAAAACTCACTCTTCTCAAGTTTCACCTTCAGTCCTGACCTTGGTATATGTCATTGTTGCTTTCTATTTAACCTGCTTGCCCTAACTGATTCTGTAGAAGGGAATATAGACACTCTTGTCAAAAAGAAGTGATTGAATGATTTCTGAATTTAACTATAAAAAGAGTTAGGAAGAGGTGAAGGCGTGGTTGTCACTAGTTTGACTCTGGAGTATTCCAAGCTTTTATCTCTCTGGTTCCAGGTCCCACAGCAGTGACTCACAGTCATCACAGTCTCCATATTGATATAGAATTCATTTCTATTCCTCCTGGATTTAACCCCCAAGCCTTTTGAAATGAGGTAGTTGAAGGATTTGACCTTCCCAGCCAGTCTTAAGCCTATGTTTTAGTAAGTTCAATGAATTTACTTTGCTTTGGTACATCTGATCATAAAACACATTGGGTTTCACTGGCTCTCATGACTGCCTAGATGGTCTCTTTGAACAACACTGTGTTGAACTCTGTGGAATCAAAGATTTTGCAGGGACTGGATTACTTGGCAATTACTTCTTTAGCTTTCACCCTGAAAGAGAGTCACCATTCATCAGTGTTTCCCCATTGATTACACTGAAGGAGAGCACTGACGGTAGGGAGACTCCTTCGTCTGTCACTCTGACAGAATAAACGGTGAGCACAAGGAAAGCCGGAGTTCCCAGTGGGCTGAACTTGAAAACTGGCTCAAGGTTATCTTTTATTTATTCATTTATTCACTAAATACACATCAAATATTGTATCTTTGATGACAGTAGACTTTCTCTTTTGCACCTTTTCTCCTACATCTTTATTTTATCAGGCAACTCACAGCTTGTGTTTCTTTTTCCTCTTTTGCAGTTGAAACTTATTCTTAGATTTCTTTTACCATCTTAACTTTATTAGTAGCTAAGATGTTAACCTTCATTTGGCAACCTTGCACTCAAATGTAGATCCCAATCTTAAGTTAAAAGAATAAAGTGTGTCAGGCTTCACATCAAGGAGAATTTATAACATCAGAGTCTTACTAATTTCCCCAGGATCATATAATCATATAATTTAATTGTTCTCCACAGTAGGCTGCTCTTGGGCACTCATATCCAAGGATTCAGGCCAACTGGAAGTGAAATTAGATGAAAGCAACCAGGAGAGACCAGTAAAGAAATCTCACTGAGCAGGGGTCTATATAAAGTAGAATAGTTCATGTTGATGTTGGTTAGACTTCTGTGCTCAGCAGCAAAGGCTAGCTCTGACCTGAAAGTTCTTGTTATTAGCCTTAATTACTTGATTGTACAATGAGAATCATAGTAGCAGTAATTATTATTATTATATATTTTAAATATTTTATTATAATTATTATAAATATTATTAATACTTTTTTTGTATTGTGAAGACTGCATGATATAACTCTATGCAAAGGACTAACAGGACCACATTAGTACTCCATAATTGTTAAATATTTGTGTGGGTGACTAGAAAGAGGAAGGTGGAAAAGGAAGTGAAGAAAGGAGAAAAGAGAGGATGAGGAATAAAACTAATGTTTAATGGAGAGCTACATGTTGCTAAAGCAAGGTTGTTGCCATATGCACCTCCTTTCTGAGACTGGTTAGCATTGCTGAGTGATCCTACTAGTCTCTAATGTGGACAGGTTGGTTCTGGTGAGATTATAGTGACCATACATTATCCTGGTTCAGGTTCTGTTCTTGTACATGACTGTGCCTCGTAACAAGGGAGCCTCGGAATTTAGGATTCCATTTCTTCCCTAACATTTTGTTTTCCCCAACTTTGGTGAAGGTTAATTTAAGAAGAACTGAAATGAAGATTGGATTCTGCCATTCTTGCATTCAGTGTTTACTGAAGACCAGTTTTAGCAGTAAGCATTACATGGTGAAGTTTCATTCACTATCATTAACATGTAAACCTGTCCTAGTGAAATTTAAATCCAAGAAGGTTCACATGATAGGATACTCAATTAGAAATTGACAAGAAAATTATAATGATACCAAATTCTGAAGCAACTGAAGCTCCCACACACTGCTGATGAGAGCAGAATAGCAACAGCCTTGGAAGACAGCTCAGATATTTTTTTTTACACACACATGTGACATGGGATATAACACATGAAGATAAATAACTGATACTTATTCAAGAGCAATAAAATTAAGTTCATACAAAAACATTAGTGAGAAGAATTACAGTGATCTTATTATCATCACTCAAAGCAGAAATGACTCAACTGGTGAATGAGTAAACAGTCTAAGTATATTCATGGACTAGAATGATGATGGTTAATAAAAAGGAAAGCATATCAACAGAGGAAATGTCACAGAAGGAACACTCATTTCATGTGTGGCGTAGGAAGTGAGGCTGCTGTTCCTCTTGTTCTCTACTGCCCTTGTGATTTCTCTTTCTCTCCCACCCCTGCCCCCACATTGGTTCACTGAGTTACTTGGCATTCACTTATATTATCCTCGTTCTCAACTCATTGCTTTCATCTACTCAACTCATTGCTTTTGTTTATTCATTTATCAAAAAAAAATTTAGTCCTGGATCAAAGTCTTTCCTTTTCCCTCTATCTTGAGATTATTCTGAGTTACTTGAGTATCTACAAATTTCCACATACTCTTTGGTCTCACCATGGTTGCTCATCTTATTGAACCACTGGCACACACCACACACACACACACACACACACACACACACACACACGTTTAAATCTGTCTGTTGATTATAACTCAGTTGGTTACATGTATCAGCAATTATAAATAGTGTTTCAATAACCATGAGCATACAGCTTCTCTCTTTGATAAGTTATTTTCATTTTCTTTGAATTTATAAAAAATAGTGAAATAGTTTGATCATTTGATACTTCTGCTTTTGTTTTTTAGAGGAACCCTGATACCTTTTTTTTTCATACCAGATGACTTCATATTTCTATCCACAGTATATAAGAATTTAACTCTTTTCCAAACCCTCAATTTTGTTTTGCATTTTCCTGATGATTGGTGAGGTTGAAATTATCTCCCACATATATTTCTTTGTCATTAAGCATCATCTTATGAGAGATGTTGCTAAAGTCTGAATATGAAAATATGAAATGCCCCTCTCAGTCTCATTTTCTAGAATTGGTCCCCAGATGGCAGAGCTGTTCTATACTTGTGTAATATATAAGCTACTATTGATTTTTAGTTTTATTCCTCATAGTCAAAGAAAATACATGTTGTGATTTTGATATTTTTTAATTTGTTGAGACTTGTTTTGTGGACTACCATGTGCAGCTTTTAGATGAAAAATTCTATAAATATACACTAGGTTCATTTGTTTTATTGCATAATTTAATTGTATTGATTATTTGTCTTGATGATCTTTGACAAGAGAGATGCTGAAGCCTTCAAATATTATTTTATTGGCCTCTATCTCTCATTTAGCTCTAATAATTCTTGTTTTATGTAATTATATGTTCTACCTTTGTGTGCATGCATTTTTTATTTTCTTTCCTTTTATTAAATGGTATTTAATCATACATAGTGATCATCCCTGTGTTTTTATTTTACAATTTTGACTTATAGTCTATTTTGTCAAACTATTGATATTTTGCTTATATTTGGTTTCTTTTTATACAGAATAGTTTTTTTTCACCATTCCAGTTTTAGTTTATACATATGATTTTTGAGAAAGTGGGTTTCTTGTGGGCAGCACACTATTGGATCTTGATTTTTGTTTTATTCCATTTACCTGGGTTGCCTTTATTTTCAAAGAATTTAATGTATTACATTCAACTCATTTGTGCTGCCATTTTGGATTTCCAATCTTTACAAAAAATTTTTTTCCTTTTACTATTTCGCTGTTTCCCTCCATGGTTTGGTCTTTTACTTATTTACTTATTTTTTTTTATTGAGGACATTTTTTTCCCTTTAATGTAGCTGATCTACTAGTTTCAGTTTTTCAAATCTTCTCATGGTAGTCCCCTCTCTTTTGCTTCTGTGTATAAGATTCTATTAACTTTTTTTTCTAGTATAGTGATGATAAACTCAGTTTTTGTTTATCTTCAAAGATATTATTCATGCCTCATTTCTGGAGGATGTGTTTGCTGTTCAAAATATCATTAACTGGCAGCTTCTCATCCCCACCTTGATTTTATGGTTTTTGACAAGAAATGTGCTGTTAATCTAATGGGAATTATACGTAGCCATTCTTATCTACTTCATTTTAAGATTCACTCTATGTCTTTGAATGTTTATTTAGAGTATGCTTCAAATGGCCCACTTTTTTTTTTCTATTCAGATCCATTTGACAGTCCTTAGAGGTATGTGGATATGATTTTATATGTTTTCTGTAATATTTAGGGAAACATTTCCCTAACTATTTCATAATATTTGTTTGATTACTAGTATCTTATACTTACAGATCTCATAGGATACATTATTTATGTTTTATTTTCTTTGAATTATATCAAATTATCCTCTTCAAGTTCCGTATCTCCTCTACCTGTTTTTTGCTTGGTTTAGTCAGTAGCTCATCTCCAACTTTCTATTTTGGCTCTTTTTCATAACCTTTCTTTTATTTGTTTTTAATTTTAGTGATTATTTTATGATATTTTTGTATATGGGTGTTTTGCCTGCATGTGTGTCTAGGCACCATTTGTATGCCTTCCTCTCAGAGGCCAGGAGAGGGCACTACATTTCCTAGGACTGGAGTTGAAAACTTCCTTGTTTGTGCTTGAACCCAGGTCTTTGGAAGAATAGCCAGTGCTCTTTATTGTTGAACCATCACTCCAGCATCACGGTCTCTATTCCTTTCCTAGATTTCTCACTTACATAATCAGTTATTTATCTTTTAATCTCTCTCTCCCTTCCTTCCTCCCTCCCTCCCTCCCTCCCTCCCTCCCTCCCTCCCTCCCTCCTTCCCTCCCTCTCTTCCTTCCTTCCTTCCTTCCTTCCTTCCTTCCTTCCTTCCTTCCTTTCTTGCCAGCAAACAAAGGTTTTGCTTAGAAAGTACAAGGACATGTTAGGCAACAGCTGATCTCAGAGTAAGAAGCATTGTACTGAGGAACAATGGTTGTCGTGACTTTTTTTTTATGGGTTGGGGAGTGTTAATTGAGGGGCATTTCTAGGGTGGAATACTTAACTGTCAAGTTTATAGTAGCAGAAACTTGTGTAGTCAGTAGTCCTGTCCAGTGGAACCAGTTTTCTCTTAAGTTTGTACTGACAGGTTTATCACTAAATCAGTTATATATAGTGGTCATGTATAGCAGTCAGCTTGAGGTTTTTAGGGGTCTGTGTATGCTCTGGGTTGTTGTAGCTGTTAGTGTTTTTGAAAATGTGTGCAAGTATTCAGACAAGTACGTGTAATGACAGTAGTTCTCTCTCTATATATAAACTGATGGTTTGCCTTAGAAAGTGCAAAACAAGCTGGGTAGTTCAAGGAGGGGACATGCTTTGATTTCTCATTAGTTGTTTTTCAGATCATTGAAGGACTTACCAGTGTTCTCTGTATTGTGTATTCTGGCCTTATCTGTACTGTGTACTCTTGAGTTTCCCCAGAATCCTTCTTTTGAATTGTTTTTAATATATTTAATCAATCTCTCTCTCTCTCTCTCTCTCTCTCTCTCTCTCTCTCTCTCTCTCTCGTCTGTACCTATATAATTATTCTATTCTTTTGGAGGTATCACTTTGCCTGGCATTTTTATGGTTCTTGTGTGTCAAAATTGATGTTTGTGTATTTAGTGGACAAATTATCTCTATCAATTACTGTCTGTGATATCTCAGGGGATGGGTTTGCCAGCAGGCTAGGGTATGGTCTGTATGACTGTGGTTAGGAGGGTCTATTAGTTTCTCATAGGTCATGTAGGAGGGGGCTTGCTTCAGTGAGTACAGGTGGCTTTGATGCAGTGAGCATGACCCCCAAACAGAGCACTTTTTCTTCAAAAGGGTTTGGGCTTAGATGGATTACGGGGCATCACTCAGTGTAAGGAAGGACACGCTGTGTATTGAAATTCTTTTTTCAGCAACACAGTGGTGAATATTCCTTGGAAGCTTTCCAAATTTGCCTCTAGGTCTCCAAGGACTACATAGCATTTCCCAGCAACAAAAACTTCTGGTATTCTTGCCAGGAATGAGGTGCTGGGGGTCAGCTATTGACCTTTGTGCTAGAGTGGGAAGACTCTTCCAGCTTCAGGTTGATCTTCAACTGGGACATTAAGGTGGTTGTTGTAAAGTACTTTTAAATATAGGGTATCAGGCATCATTATAGCTTAAGAGCACCTCACTACAGTACTTTCTCTCAAGTATTCCAGCTGAGCAGAAGTTATTTATCCTTTGTATTTTTTCCTAATTTTGTGGGAGATAACTATATCATACACCTCCAGTTAGCCATCTTCTCAGAAATCTGTTTTTATTTCTATTTACTGGTTCTGTTACCATATGTCATTAGTCTTGATCTAATTGTTGTCGCCTATGAAAACCTGGTTATGATTACTTAAGACTGAGGGTTTTTTTTGTGGGGGTATCTATTTAGACCTTTACCATTAATTAGAGACAACGTTGGCTTTTAGCAGTGTTTACACATTTTTTCCAATTAGCACAGGCATGAGTTTGAGATTTTTAAGAATTAATGAAACTTGGATTCAATGCCATGGGATTCATGTTAAACACAGCTAATGAATAAAAGGAGTGCATCTCCAGAATAGTTGAAATCTTTACAATGCGCTTCCTGAGGACTCCTAATCCCATATTGTATTCTTCCTTTGGGAACCACCATTGGCTTTTGACAAGGCTGCTTTGTAGCAACACTCAGTGCCACAATAAATTTCTTCAAGTGTGTGACTAAGAGCTGCCTGAAAGGCTTTATAGTCATTCAGCCCATCATTCTTCATAAGCTTCTGCATGGAGATTCCATTTGTTTCTTCATTATTTTGTACAGTTTCCCTTTAGTGGATGTCTGTCGACTCCTTCACATCTGGATCCAATTAGAGATCACTCTTTATGTGGATCTAATTATCTGTCTCTACATGTGCTCAGCAGAGACACAATTATTAATAAGAGTTTGAATGTGGCTTTACTATTTCAAATTGCCTTTTTCTTTTATTAGGCATCCTCAATAACTTAAATTCCAGTCCTAATCCTGACTCTGACTTTTAGAAAGACATTTGGGAAACTGGGGCACAAGAAATTTGAGCATATTTTTTTCTAGTAAGTGAAGAGTAACCCAGGAACAGAACTATATAGTGACATTTCACATGAGGAATGATCTTTGCTTAACTGACTTTTTTGTCTTCATGGTTAACTGAGTCATGGCTGTTGTGTTACTGCCTCACTGCTATTATCAAAGGAGGTTGTAGAATTGTGTTTGTATGTTCCTCTAATAATTTTTGACTGCCTGCCATTCTTTTCTTTTCTTCTTGTTAATTAAACAACAACAAAAAGATGTTTTGTTTTGGTTTTTACTAGTTTTTGGTGCCGTGTCTTCATTTCTTCTCTTTTTGCTAATAAAACAACAATGAAAACCCAACTGTTTTGTTTTGTGGAGCCAGCCCTGTATAGTCTCTCCCTCTCCTTCTTCCTCCAGCTTTCTCTGTCATCTTCATGGAGAGCTCTGCACCAAACTCAGGAATCAACACTTAGCACTTCATTTGAGGAATGAGGACGCACTCCAATCTATTCTGACAAGAAAACACCTCAGTTTAAGGGATTGTTACCAGGGAGCAGCAATGACTTCTTTCATTTCAGTTGCAGCCTCTGTTACAAAGGTGCCAGAGCCTCTGCTCAGCATGAGAAATGAGTGATGACAAAGAATGCAGTCAACTCAAAGGGAGAGACACAGGGGAAAGACAGAAACCAGGTCCTACTGGTGTCATTTCATCCTCTGTAATTATGATTTTTAACAAGTGTGACTATATGAAACTTCAGAAAAGGTGCAGTAGAACAGACATCTTGGGATAAAGTGAGGTTCACATTCAGTGTTGCGTTGTTTGCCTTTATTGAATGTCGCACCATTGACTTGCATCTTGCCTTGCCCCCCAATTGAGGCCCTAATCCACACTTTTTCAGTTGATTATATTTAGACATAGGGCCCTTAAAGGTCTTGTTTAGGCTGAAATGTGGCCATTGAGATGATTCTAATCCAGTGTGGCTGGTGTCCTTACAAGAAAGAGAGATGTGGGACCATGGAGAGACATTGCAGCAGAAAAATGACATGAGAACAGAGTAAAGAAGTGGCTAGGTCATATCAGGAGACAAAAGACCTTTCTGACAACTTGACTTTGTGGCTTCCATAAAGGTGAATAACTATTTTCTACTGTCTAAGTCACCCAGTCTGTGGGATTCTACTATAGTGTCTTGAGCAAACTAATATATTCTACATCTAAAATTTGTTGTTTACCTAAGTATTGGACTTTAATTTCAAGAGTAAGTATAGCTTTGGGGAACTGTGAGTTATTTTCAAAGTTATACATATTATGTGAAAAGTATGGATTTGGTGGATAAAGGGAATACATATATATAAGATAAACTTTTCATGGACTGCATAGGCAGTTGAGTGATTAAAATATTTGCACATTAAACTTTTTTTTAATTAGAAGTAAATCAGACATGTTAAATGTACAGCAAAAACAAGTGTTCAGATGTCCCAAAAGTGAGGCGAGTCACTTTATACTGGAATAGTTAGCAAAACCTTGGCTGCAGAGTTGAGAGCATCATAATTAGAAGATGTGTCAGTGAAGACTTTCAGATAAAGGAAACATCACAAAACAAGCTACACTTGCAAAGATACTTAGGTCATAAGACTAAGTCCGCTAGCAGGACGTTCCCTGGGGGAGCAGCAGACATAAGCTTGCTTAGCTAGAACAAAAGCACACAGTGAGGCTGGCGAGAACGCTCGGCAGGCAACGTGCTTACTGGGCACGTATGAAGAAGACCTGAGTTGGGACACCCAGCACCCTTGTTAAATGTTGAGTGTGATGGTTCTGCAACCTCATTCCCAGTGCTCAGGTTGGGGAGGGACAGACGTAGGTGAATCTCAGGTGCTTGTTCGCCAGCCAGTCTAGCCAATTAGTATAGTTCCAGGTTCAGTGGGAGATACTGTCTCAAAGCACAAAGTAGAAAGAAATAGAGTAGGACAATCAACACAGATCACTGGCCTCCATAGGTGCAGGCATTAGTACCTGAACCTACACATGCTTACATTGAACATTTACACACAACACATAGATGATCGGGACACATACACCACATACATACACACACACACACACACACACACACACACACACACA
>CABHPP010149003.1:26177-39113 GCA_902168425.1 Peromyscus attwateri | reverse complement strand
GGGGGGCGGGGGTCAAGGTCTGAGCATCTTTGCCCACACAGTGACAGCGGGAGGCGGCAGGAGGGAGAGGTCAGGGTCTAAGCATCTTTGCCCACACAGTGACAGTGGGAGTGGGCAGGAGGGGGAGGTCAGGGTCTGAGCATCTTTGCCCACACAGCGGAAGTGGGCAGGAGCACAGATGGGGTCCCCGGTCCCTGCTGGGTTTCCTTTATCTCTACAGTGCCAAGTTTGGGTTCCATCTCGGGTTGGCTGAGGAGCGGTCCCCAAAGACGCCCAAGTCTTAATCCTTATACTTGTGAAGATGGGGCTTTCCAGGGCAGAAGGACTTCTGCAGACATGACAGAATTAGGCAGAGTCCCCTGAAAAGATTCCTTATGGGAGGGAGGCAGGAGAGGAGAGGGTGAACAGCAGAAGCAGAGAGATGTGGGCTGCAAGGAAGGGACGTGAGTCAAGGGATTCTAAAAGGTGGTTTCTGAAATCTGTAAAAGGCAAGGAGCAGGACCCTTGCCCACCACAGCCTCTGCAGGCCCACAGCACTGTTAATACCTAGATGTTACGACTTTGACCCCACAGCTGTAACATAATAAATCCATGTTGTTTCATGTCATCAAGCTTGTAATTTCTATGGCATTAATGTCTGTGTCTCCCTACATTCACAGATAGAAACTTAACTCTCAATATGAAAGTGTTAAGGTGTGGGGTCTTAGGAGATGAATAGGTCATAAGGGTGGGGCCCTCATGAATGGGATTAGTGTCCTTTCAAATAAGGCCTGAGGGAGTGTGCCCTTCCTACCAGGCCAAGATTCAGCAAGAAGACACTGGGGCTGAACACAAGCTGGTCCTCACCAGACACCGATTCCGTGTCAGAGATAGGATTCAGCCCAAAGATCAATCAAGAAAATAATAATGAATAATAATAACAAGCCATTTCTTTCAAGTTGATCATTATAGAAAATTGTTCTAGATAACTAGGAAGCAGGAGGTTGAAATACTTCAAAGGAGCCTGCTCATGGTTCCTGATGAGAATATGAGGAAGCAGACTGACTTCTGTTCATGAACGAAGTCTGCTTTAAATTCCCTTACTTTAAAATGCTGAGCTGGGCAGCTGGTTCCCTGAGACAAGAGCCCAAGTGATGCACAGGAGAGCATCCAGAGCCGATGATTCTCAGAGGCAGGGCTCTACCTCCTGGGGACAGTGCTGGCAGCAGTCCCCAAATCCTCACCTACAGGCCAGGCTTTGCTAACCTGCTTCTGACTAAACTAAGACTAATTCAAGTAACATTATTTTTATGTTGTTGTATATATTTTTCTTTTTAAAATGACATTATTTACTCTCTCCTCTCTCTCTCTCTCTCTCTCTCTCTCTCTCTCTCTCTCTCTCTCTCTCTGTGTGTGTGTGTGTGTGTGTGTGTGTGTGTGTGTGTGTATGTGTGCATGTGGGCACATGTGTGCCACAGTCCACATACAGATATCAGAAGACAATTTGTGGGAGTTGGATCTCTCCTTTCACCATGTGGGTGGGTCCCAGGGATTGAACTCAGGTTGTCAGGTTTGGTAGCAAGCACCTTTACCTGCAGAATCATCTTTATGGACCTTGTTACCTATTTTTAAATCAATTTTTTAAATGGCTGATTTCTTTTCAGGCCATTGAGGTAACAAGCGAAGCGGCTCCCCTCTGAATGTACTACACTTGTAGTCTTGCTCTGCAGCCCAGGCTGGCCTTGAGTTTACAATCCTTCTTACACCTACTGAGTGCCATCACATCTGTCTATCACGTGAGCTTGAGGAGACTTTTGTATTGTGGGGCTACATTGTCTTCATCTGTAAAATAATAACCTTCACCGGTGAGGATGAAATGACCCAGAGTGTACGAAATAGCCCCGTCAGTTCAAAGGAACTGCATATTGTCTTAAACCGGACCAGCAAGCAAAGCATTCCAGGCCAGGATGTGCCCACAGTGTGTTTGTTCTGCTTAGCCTGTTTGCAATTAGAAGCAAGTGCCCCAGTCACTTCCCAGGGCAGAGGTAAAGTGCAACAATGTCATTTAAACCCATTGGATGGATTATTGTACCAGGGAATCAGGGTGAAAAGCACAAGGCCCCTTGGCAAGGAAAGCCCCGTTGGGCTTGGGAAGGACAGCAGGGAGGTTGGGGGCCTTGCCTTCTAGCTCCTTTTTGGCCTTCTCCTGGGCTTTCATGGCCGCATAGTCCTGAGCCATGTTGAGGACATATATGTGCTCCCGGCTGCCGATGGCCTTTAGCAGGCAGAGGAGGGCGGAGGGCGCACTCCGAGCAAAGAGCGTGTCCAGGCTGTCGAACACCACGCCTCTGAAGCAGTCACTCAGCTGCAAGCAGAGAGAACAAGATGGTTAGTGCAGCCTGGAGATCAGCTGCTCTCTATGGAGAGAAGGCGTGTTCTTTTGTCATGGTACGCATACCCACCGGGCTCCAAAATAAACATCATGAAACCAAAGTCCAGGCGCTGACATGAAATGAAGGAGCTGGGTTTGTAGAACGAACTGGTCCCTCCAAACGAAAATGAAGACTAAATGCCTAGTCAGCTATGAAAGTGTGTAATGGCAGGTGACTGGAGAACAGGGTTTATTTCATCTCCACGTGTAGAATGAAGGAACAAGGAGGATGTCAAAAGGTCTAGAAACATCCACGAGGTGTATGAAAATAACATGCAAAGGAGAGAAAAGGAAAGGGTTCCCTCGGACAAAGAAACAGGCAGCAAGAGCAGCAAGAGCATATGGCCACCTGCACTTTTCTTTTTGTGTGTGCATGCGTGTACATGTGTGTGCATGCATGTGCATGCTTGTGTACAGGTGCACATGTATGCAGACGCACGTGGAAGCCAGAGGACAACCTAGGGTGTTACTCCTGGAGAGCAATCCACCTCTTTTTATTTATTTTTTTAAAATAAGGTCTCTAATTGGGACTTGGGGTTCACCGATTCCAGTAGACTGGCTGGCCAGTGAGTCTCGGGAGCCTCCCCAGGATTACAAGTACACACCGCCGTGCCCACATCTTATGGGGTGCCTGCTGGGAGACCCCATTCGGGCCAACACATCACCACTAACTTGTCTCTGAGGCCCACATTTTTCTTAGTGGTCCACTGCCTTGGAGTAGAGTGATTCTGGTGATACGACCGACCACCGAGCTCAGTGGAGCCACCAGTGGCCAGAAACAGGCAAGAGGAACAGAGCTGAATCCCCAGCACTTAAGTAGGTTACCAGGCAAGCGTGGCTGATGCTTGTAATCCTAGCAGTAGGGAGGCCCTTTGGGGTCTCTGCATCAGCTGGCTAACTAGACTAGCCAGAATTGGTAATCTCTGACCATAACTCCATAAATAAAAAGTTGAGAAAGACACCTGAAATCAACTTTAGGCTTCCATGTGTACATGCACCTCTCTCCCCTAATCCATATGTACACACATATACAAACATACACACACACACACACACACACACACACACACACACAAAATGTTCACTTAAAAGTGGCCCAGTGTGAGAAACCAAAGCAAACACATAACTCTGGGGTCTCCTAGGTCTTGCTGGTCATGACTGCAGAGCAGTTACGCACAGTTTCCGTGTGTGTACTGCTGGAGAGCAAACCAAGGCGTCGAGCAAGCCAGGCAGGCGCTCTTCCACTGGGCTGCGGCTCCAGGCCCTCAAGTTCTTAAGGAATGCATCGTATTGGTTTTGACCTTAAAAGCAGTATGCCCTCACAAAGAATTTAGCAAGACAAAAGGAGATATTAAACTCCATCAAGCTACTAGCCAAAGAGAGCAACACTTACCTCACAGGTAGGAGTTTTTGTTTTTTCACCATGCATGTGACATTATTTGCAAATATATAAAATGTAATTTTGCTTTACATACTAATCTTTTTCACATTATATACTGAAAAAAAAATTTTAACAGCAATTTACCGAGACCCATGTTTTATTTTGGAGACAAGATCTCACTACGCAGCCTACCCTGGTCTCAAATCTATACCACCGCACCCCCACCTGCCTGTCCCAGCTTCCTGAGTGCTGGGATTTCAGGTATACATCACCATGCTAGTCACATTCTAACTTTAGCTGCTTACATTATACTTTTTAACCCATCACTCTTTTTGCTTTATTGATTGATTGATTGATTGATTGATGTGTAATCTGCTCCTTGGATCTTTAAAGAGTGGCCTCAGGCTGCAGGGAAGGCAGAGGTCATGGGCAAGAGCTCTCAAAGGGATAAGGATGTTGAGAGTGAAAAAGTCCAATTTTCCTCATTGAGACCCATGGGCTCTGAGCCGCTGAGGGTGGCTGATGGCCTAGCATCTCTGCGCTCAGCATGGGTTCAGTGTGCGAGTTCCAAGCCTCCAGCTTTGTGTGAGTGGGTGTGCACGCACCTGGATCCGCTCAGCCAGGATCTGAACGAGGAGATCCTCTGGGAGCACACAGCTCATCAGCCCGGTCTCACCTCCGATACTGGCGCTGACACTGAGCCGCCGCTGAGTGGGCCCCATGAGGAGAGGGCTAGAGGGAATCTGATGAGTGAGAGAAGAGCCGGAAGTCAGACTCTAGCTTTGCCTCAACAGCTGTATCTACAAGCCATGTAGCATCTAGAAAAATCACACAACTCCTGTAGGCTCCTTATTTATAGATGAGGACTGTGTTGTAAAATGCGGGATTCCTATTTTCTCCCAAGAATGGCTGGTAACTTCAAGTAGGATTATTGTGGGAGGTGTTTTTGTATGTCCTGACCTGTGTTCGACTGTCCATTCACTCAACAGATATTTCCTGAGCTCCCATCATGCACCAGCCCCTCCTTGTAGACTAGGGATCCAATAAGAAGCAGGACTAACAACGGTGCTGCCTGCCTACATGGCTGTTAACATTCTCACGGGAGACATGGAAACTGAACACTTCCCACAGGCATCAGTAATATTACTGGCTGCGAGGAGCGTGGTGGGGAAGTGACCTGACAAGGAATGAAGAGCAGTGATGGGGGTAGAGAATGGCCATGGCGAGATCGTATCACCTGGGCGACATGACCCAATGAGACAACACCAAGAGAAAGGTCTTTCTGTGAGGAAGCTGCAAGCTACCTCAGTATGTATGAGATGATTTGGGAGCACACAGGAGCTCAGTGTGTGTGGAATCCGGTAACCAATGCGGTAAGTGGAATGGAGGTGTGGGATAGATGTCTCAATGGAACTGGTGAAGGAGATTGGGGGCAGCCAAGACAGTGAAGGCAGTTGGCACAGCCATTCTTTGGAGGAATTACAGTGAAGAGGATCTGAAGGATGAGTTAAGAGCTGGAGAGGGATGCAAGGTCATATTAAAAAAAAAATAAAAAAGGACACATTGCAAAGAAGGAAAAACAGGAGCGAAAGGACCATGGTAGGAATTTAGCCCCTGGAGGAAAAGGGGTGGGGTCCAGTGCACAGGTAGAGAGGTCAGCTTGGAATGCCAGCAGGGGCAGGTACTCAGCTGCAAGCAGGGACAGCCCTGGGCTAGGGAAGCTGGCTGGGAGATGTGGTGGTGAGGATGAAGTCATTGACTTCTGAGCTCAGCAGAGAGATTGTCAGCTGAGGATGAAGAAGAGTGTCTTAGAGTTCAGGAGAGTGAGGAGGGCCATAGCATGGTCATTTTGAATGGAGGGCAAATGTCTATGGCAGACATAGGGATGTGTGGTGTTAAATCTATCGAGGAGAGACAAGTAATTTTTCTAGCTATGATCAGTTTGGTCTGGATGGCATTGAGTCCACTGGGGCTGGAGACTGACTGTCTGGAGAATATAATAAAGGAGAAGGTACAAGGGAGTGTGGACCAGGGGATCTAGTGGGAAGAAAAAGGACGGTGAGGTGGGCAGAGAGAATGAGGACTGGAGGTTTCTATGGGACCAGTTACTTGAAGACGGTGGTTGCTGTGTCGGGTCGACTCTCCACCAATGCAGCTTTCTTACCTTTACCCCTCCGGCATCCAGCTGGGTACCAACAACAGGAAAGTACTTGCTGGGTACCAGATGGCTGCACACTAATTTCTGAAGGAGTGGCACAGGGATAGCAGTCCCCTGCTAAGGATAGCCACAGACACAGAGGGGGCTGGCCTAGCTGTAGGATGCCAAAGAGGAGGAGGAAGAGGAGAAGGAGGAGGAGGAGGAGGAGGAGGAGGAGGAGGAGGAGGAGGAGGAGATCCCGACCCTCTTCCCAGGGATCCCTGCGTACCTGTGGTGTTTCAGCTTGGTGTGGATGATGCTGCTTCTGAGACCCAGACCAGTGGCTATCGGCCTTGCCTTTGGGAACCATCATGCTCCCTCGAACACTCTTTGGAGGTTTAAATTCTTGGGACCCGAGAGTGAGTTCTGAGGTAAACTTGCCCAGGTTCTCAGTGCTTAGTCGTGCTGGTACCGTAATATTTTGGAGCATTGAAGACTCTTGAGCTATTAGGAGAAGGTGGGTTTTCAGTAAAAGTCATCTTACAACATGAAGGAAATCACAGTGGGGATGGTACCCCGAAGCCTGTGTTACTCTCTTATGGAATGCTGAACCATCTTCTCATACAGCTGACTGACCTGGGTTTGAGGAAGAGACTCCACTCATCAAGCATTGAATGACGGCTCACTTGGGGTCTGGGCTCTTCTCTGCCTGCATTGGTTACCTTTTTATTGTTGTGATAGAATACTGTGACCAAAGGCAACTTACAGACAAAAGTATTTATTTTGGCTTATGGTTCAGAGAGAGAAGAGTCCCTTATGGAAGGGAGGCATGGCAGCAAGCATCAGGAACAAGAGCCGGGAGATCACATCTCACACAGGAAGCTGAGAGAGTGAACTGAACGGGGAACAAGGCTATAAACCCTCAAAGCCTGCCCTTCCTCCAGCGAGGCTGCGCCCCCCAAAGGGTTCCGAACCTCCCCAAATAGCACCACCATGGGGGACATTTCTCATTCAAACTACCTCACTGCCCATCCTTTCAAGGGTCTGTGCCCACTTTCTTTCCCAGCCCAGAGGCCAAGAATTTCTTGAGTTGCTTGTGCATAAGGCCTTGCCTTGGAAATCTGACACTTTCTCTTTTTGAGATTGTGGGCAGTGGTAAGGCCAAGGAATAGTTACAGCTACGGCAGAGTTCTTTCTACCCACAGCAGAGCCAACTCAAATGATACGTGGGCTAAGGAAGAAGTGTGTGACTGTTAGCAAATATGACTTTATTCACACAGTTCATTTTTTTCTTTTCATTCCCGACTCCTCTTCCAAGCAGACTACTACCCTCTTAGGTCCCTCTACTGAGATACTTTCTAAACTTTCAGTTATTTAAAATCTAGTCAGAAAAGCTCTTGCTGGAGTACCTTTGTGCTGCCTCAGGCTTCTGATATATTTGCCCTGTTCTCATTGTGCCCCCAGGGACTGTCTTCAAAGATGGACTAGGTACCCTGAAGGGGACTGGGGTGGAGAACATTCTTTGCCTCCTAAGCTAAGTAGCATCCGTGGTTCTCCAGCTCTTGGGGAGACTCATTCTCAATGTTCCTGTCAATCATCTCAGCAAATAAGTCTCCGGAGTTCCCTCATAGCTACATTTCACTCTGGCTTATTGTTTTCTGCAACTTCCTCTGCCCTTCTCCCAGGATTTAGGACTATGTAGCGAGAAGCCATATTGTACCAGATGGGGGACTAGGGAGGCTGAACCCCCCTAGTGGAGTAGCCCCAGCTGAGTCCTGTGGCAGTTAGAGAACCTGCTGGTCCTCCACTCACCACACCCGATGCCTCCACTCTGCTTGACCCAGCTTCCCTCAGAAGCACAGGCCATTAAACTCTCACCTAAGTCTTGACTACTGTTTCCTGTGGACTCTCTCTGGCTCTCCTGCCCACCCCTGTTCTTCATTGACCGTACAATCTCTTTAGAGTGTCCACAGCACTCTCCATATTTCAACAAGAGCTTCTAGGTATGATCTTAGCAAACGTTTTAATTTGAAGGGATGACTTCCTTTCTTTTTTCCCTTTCTCCTTCCCTTCTTCCTTTTTTTCTTTCCTCTCCACTGTCCTGTAATCATTTCACGTCTGTCCCCTTTACTGCTCAATTTCTCTAAACAGCGATCCAAACCACCACTGTCTTGGTTAGGGTTTGCTAACTTGTCACTTGGTTTCTATTGCTGTGGTGAAACACCATGAGCAAAAAGCAGGTTGGGGAGGAAAGGGTTTATTAGGCTTACACTTCAGCATTGCTGTTCACCACTGCAGGAAGTCAGGACAGGAATCCCAGAGGCAGGAGCTGATGCAGAGGCCACGGAGGGGTGCTGCTTACTGGCTTACTTCCCCTGGCCCACTCAGCCTGCTTTCTTATAGAACCCAGGACCACCAGCCCAGGGATGGCACCACCCACCATGGATGGGCCCTCCTCCTTTGATCACTAAATGAGAAAATGCCTTACAGCTGGATCTCATGGAGGCCTTTCCTCCACTGAGGCTCCTTCCTCTGATGACTCTAGCTTGTGTCAAGGTGACACACTAAACCAGCCAGTAAAGCCACCGTCACAATAATGTCTATAATTTAAAGTTTTCCAATAGCCACATAAAAGTAAAAAAATCAACTAAAACGGTATATTTTATTTAAACTGTTACATGCCAATGGACAGTTCAATTTGTAAGCCAAGCATAAAAACTGTCAGCATCATTGTGAATTCTCCTGTTCACTCTGCGTCCTCAGTGGTCCAGCGTACACTGTGCTCTTCTACCTCAGCTAAGCTTCAACTAGTCACAGTTCAAGCACTCGGTGTCTTCCTGAGGCTAGTGGCTCCTGCTTGGCAGGGGCAGGCTTGGACTTAGCGACCTCCTTCCAGCCTGCTGACTGTAGCAGGGCCTAACCCTTCCACTGAGGCCCCCAAAGACATCAAAAACCTCTGGACCTTGAGAGACCATTGTAGGGCTCATTTCCTTATAGCTTTCAGCAGGCTCCAATTCTGCTCATTCATTGGTTCAGTGACTTTGTTTTTGAAAATACATCTTAGTCAGGTGTCAGCTCTATGCTTGACATTGCTCCCATCTGGACTGGGAGCAGAGGAGACAGACAACAGAACAAAGTAAGCGAGATGAGAATAGTGTGTTCATTAGAGCAAAGGGCTCCAAAGCAAGGAGGCAGAAGACGTGAAAGCCTCGCTCACATGTCTTCCTCCCCCCAAAGCTGCAAGGCTCTCCCCTTCTCTCTTCAGTGCCTGTCCTGCTGAGCCCCTGCCTTTGGGACCCCACCCCCAGCTACGTGTCCCCTGGCTTTTCTTAAGGACTTCCTCTTGGGGCCAGTTCCACCTTGTCCAGTGTCTGCAGCTTTCACTTGACTGACAGACTCCCCCAGCACCATCTCTAGCTTGACAGTACTCGGTTCAGGAGCTCAAATTCACCATTTTCACCAGGATGCTAACATAATCACGTGGATCATTTGTTTGTTGGAAAAGAACATTTAAAAGAGTTAGAATTATGGCTGGGCAGTGATTGTACGCGCCTTTAATCCCAGCACTCGGGAGGCAGAGACAGGTGGGTCTCTGTGAGTTCGAGGCCAGCCTGGTCTACAGAGTGAGTTCCAGGACAGGCTCTGAAGCTACAGAGAAACCCTGTCTCGAAAACAAACAAACAAACAACAAACAAACAAACAAACAAACAAAAAGTTAGAATTATGTATTGCCTGGGATTTTCCCTGCAGAACTATTTCTCTTATCTACTCAGCAAAGAACCTTGCTTTCTCCCATGAGCATTCCAAGCGGAGGGACTGAGAGTTGATCAAGTAGCAGGCATGGTGCTATCAGGAACTGTGGCATGCTGTTAGGACTGTTCACAGAGAGAGGAGCCAGCTCCAAGCAGGTCCTTTGCTTTGAACTCAATATATTCTTTTCCTCGTGCAGCTGCTTTCCTGACCTGCGGTCCTCAAATGACCAGAGGGAGGCAGGATTCTTGGCTTGTAATGGGAAGATCACGCTAGTCCTCTCTATGACGAGATCCAAAAGTTCAGTCCATCTCCTTATGCTGCCTCCCCTCGCCGCCAGGATTCCTTCCATGGTAGGTGACACCACTTTCCTAGTTTCTGTGGCTAGAAGTCTCTGTGATCATCCCTGAACATCCCCGCCCGTGGGCCCCCCCCCCTCGCTCCTTCAATTCCCCACCATGCAGGTAGACACAGAGCCAGCTGGACCAAGGCCATTATCCCTGCTTTTCTTTTTTCTTTTTCTTTTTAAAGATTTATTTATCTATTTATCTATTATGTGTACAGTGCTTTGTCTGCATGGCCAGAAGAGGGCGCCAGATCTCATTACAGGTGGTTGTGAGCCACCATGTGGTTGCTGGGAATTGAACTCAGAACCTCTGGAAGAGCAGCCAGTGCTCTTAACCTCTGAGCCACCTCTCCAGCCCTCCCCTGCTTTTCTATCGTCCCCTTTACATTATGAGAGCCACTTTCCTGCTGTGGTTTTTGGACATCTGGAAGACAGCCCACAGTCACCCCCAAATTATTCTTTTTCAACAGAGTTCAAATTCCTAATCAAAACTAATACAATTGACCCAACTAGCCTTCCCACCTCTGAGTTACCATCAGTTTCCCTGATTTCTTGTCCTTGTCTCTATTTTGCCTGTTAATAGTCACCTGATCGATCCCTAAAGCCCATTTCCATGAAGACTTTCCCAGTCACCTTTTGTTGGAAATGTCTAGTCTCAAACTTGCTCTCTCACAGGAGCTGAAACTTCTATGGTTGTGATATTTCCCCGTGCTGAATGAGCTCATCTTTGGCTCCCCTCCAAGTGTCAGTCCAACCACAATGTGGGTTGTGTCTCTTACGGTCCTGTTTTCTACTGTGTCAAGCCTACTCCTGCACGGGCATGGACTACTACCTCTATATGCTAGGTGAAGAGAATTCTTTGGGATAAACTGGCAACATGTCACATGTCAGCCTTCGACCAGGCTGTAGGAGAGGCAGCTCGATGTGATGCACAGAGGGGTGATCTTACCAGTAAGGGTACCTACCACCACTTGACCAGAAGAAGCCAAGAGGAGCCTGAGGTGATAGAGTAATTGGTAAAGTGCTTGCCATGTAAGCCTGAGGACCCAAGTTCAATCCCCAGAACCCACATAAAAAGTCTGGTGTGGTAGCATGCACTTGTAAGCCCAGTGCTGGAGAGAAGAAATGGATATGGGTATTTGGGCCTCACTGACCAGCTAGCCCAGCCTAATCAGTGAACTCCAGACCAATGAGAGACCTTGTCAACAAACCAGGTGGGCAGCTCCAGAGGACAGGCAAGATTGTCCTCTGAATTTCACATGCACATGCCCTTACATGCATGTGTACCCACACACACGCACGCACGCACGCACGCACGCGCACACACACACACACACACACACACACACACACACACACACAAAACCATGGAGAATGGGCCTTACCTGACTCCTCTGCTTCCCTCATAGACTGCTCTATGGCAGCTCTGATGCACAGCTCCCGGGCCCGAATCCCTGAGATGTTGTTACTGTCTGACATGGCTTCCAGGACAATGGAGTCGATGTTCAAGCAGGCTGCACTGTAGTACCTGGCCATGCTGATGGCGTTGGCTGTCTTTCCTGTAAAAACAGCCAGGGCATTGTGTAGCATGAATCTGGCCAACTTCTCGGCTGGTCTCGTTTCCTCTTTTTTTTTTGGGGGGGGGTGAAGCTGGTATTGTGTTCCCCAAAATATTGTGTACGCTAATAAACTTATCTGGGGTCAGAGAACAGGACAGCCAGGATATTAAACAGAGGTTAGGCAGTGATAGTACACGCCTTTAATCCTAGCATTCCAGAGGTAGAAATCCCTCTGGATCTCTGTGAGTTCAAGGCCACATTGGAAACGGCCAGGCAAGGTGACACACACCTTTAATCCCAGAAAGCGAGCCTTTAATCCCAGGGAGTGGTGGTAGAAAGCAGAAAGGTATATAAAGCGTGAGGACCAGAAACTAGAGGCATTTGGCCTGGAGAAGCATTTGGCTTGGTTAAGCTTTCAGGCTTCTAGCAGCAGTTCAGCTGAGACCCATTCTGGATGAAGACTCAGAGGCCTCCAGTCTGAGGAAACAAGACCAGCTGAGGATCCAGCAAGGTGAGATAGCTGTGGCTTATTCTGTCTCTCTGACCTTCCAGTGTTCACCCCAATACCTGGCTCAGGTTTGATTTTATTAATAAGACCTGTTAAGATTCCTGCTACAGCATTGACTCTCACGAGTCTCATTTGCTCAGCGTCCTAGACAGAAGTCTGCAGAACAGAGGACCCTATGGAGTGGGTTCTGAGTGCTTCGCCTCCAAGTCTCTTAAGTGGCCAGAGGTAGCTCAGCAGAGACGAGGAAGCGCTGCTGTGGGTCCGAGCTCTGGATCCGTTCCTAACCGTGCCACTGAGGCACAGGGGCCATGACACCCGACAGCCTCACCGGGCTTCCCTCCTCAGGCGGGAAAACAGCTTCTACTGTCTCTACAGTACTGTGTCACCCCCACTGTTTATCTTTAGCAGGAAGACAGCTGGGTTTACAGATAACCTGTGCTGACTTGGCTTCTCCCATTTCAATCTACTTTCACTAAAAAGTAGAAAACTCAGAAATAATAGATAAGAGCAAAGAAAAAGGATCTAGAGTCCACTCATATGGAGACACTAGAGTTGGCCTACAGCTGCAAAGTTTGCCTATGTAGCCACTTTACTGAGAGTTTTCATAAAGCATAAATGAAATGCTGGGGGCTGGAGAGATGGCTCAGTGGTTAAGGGCACTGGCTGCTCTAGCAAAAGAGCGGTTTGGTTCCCAGCACCCACACGGTGCCTCACAACCATCTGTACTCCAGTTCCAGGGGATCTGATGCCCTCTCTGGCCTCTGTGAGCACCAGATACCCATGTGATGCACATATACACAAGCAGGCAAGATAGTCATACATGTAAAATAAACAAAAGCACAATT
>CABHPP010149003.1:0-25199 GCA_902168425.1 Peromyscus attwateri | reverse complement strand
TGGTTAAGCTTTCAGGCTTCTAGCAGCAGTTCAGCTGAGACCCATTCTGGATGAAGACTCAGAGGCCTCCAGTCTGAGGAAACAAGACCAGCTGAGGATCCAGCAAGGTGAGATAGCTGTGGCTTATTCTGTCTCTCTGACCTTCCAGTGTTCACCCCAATACCTGGCTCAGGTTTGATTTTATTAATAAGACCTGTTAAGATTCCTGCTACAGCATTGACTCTCACGAGTCTCATTTGCTCAGCGTCCTAGACAGAAGTCTGCAGAACAGAGGACCCTATGGAGTGGGTTCTGAGTGCTTCGCCTCCAAGTCTCTTAAGTGGCCAGAGGTAGCTCAGCAGAGACGAGGAAGCGCTGCTGTGGGTCCGAGCTCTGGATCCGTTCCTAACCGTGCCACTGAGGCACAGGGGCCATGACACCCGACAGCCTCACCGGGCTTCCCTCCTCAGGCGGGAAAACAGCTTCTACTGTCTCTACAGTACTGTGTCACCCCCACTGTTTATCTTTAGCAGGAAGACAGCTGGGTTTACAGATAACCTGTGCTGACTTGGCTTCTCCCATTTCAATCTACTTTCACTAAAAAGTAGAAAACTCAGAAATAATAGATAAGAGCAAAGAAAAAGGATCTAGAGTCCACTCATATGGAGACACTAGAGTTGGCCTACAGCTGCAAAGTTTGCCTATGTAGCCGCTTTACTGAGAGTTTTCATAAAGCATAAATGAAATGCTGGGGGCTGGAGAGATGGCTCAGTGGTTAAGGGCACTGGCTGCTCTAGCAAAAGAGCGGTTTGGTTCCCAGCACCCACACGGTGCCTCACAACCATCTGTACTCCAGTTCCAGGGGATCTGATGCCCTCTCTGGCCTCTGTGAGCACCAGATACCCATGTGATGCACATATACACAAGCAGGCAAGATAGTCATACATGTAAAATAAACAAAAGCACAATTAATATAAAAATAACAAACACAACAGGGTCTGAGGGTGTGACTCAGTTGGCAGAGTCCTTGCCTAGTCTGCATGAAGCCCTGGGTCTGATCCCCAGTACCACATAAACTGGGCACGGTGGCACAGAACTGTAATCCCAGCTCTTGGAAGGCAGAGGCAGAAGGAGCAGGATGCTCCTGTCCCTGCAGCCTGCAAGCATGCTCCCTTATAGACAAAGTATGATTATTTTGCAGGTGTGATCCGTTTACAGATTATCTGAGTGGCCTCTATCTCATTACAGGAGTCAAAAAAGAAGAGACAAAGCAGGAAGGTTGGAGTCAGAGGCAGTGATGTGACAGCAAGCCCCTAGAAGAGACTGCACTGTCAGCTTTGAGGGTGGAGGCTATTGCCCGGAGCCAGAGAGATGGTCAATATTTCTAGAAGCTAGAAAAGACAAGAAAATGGACTGCCCTAGTGCCTCCCAAAGGTAATACAGGCCTGCTGACCCATTTAAGACTCGGGGCCTCCAGGACTATTAAGAGGGTAAATCTGCGCCTCTTCAAGCCGCTAAATTTGTGGCTGTTACAGAGGCAATATCAAACAGATACAAATTATAAGTCATAAGTTTGACACCTTCTCCTCATGACAAATGGCAGATCATGAACATCTTTTCTAAAAATGTGTCTCTGGGTGTGGTATCTACATAGATAGATGGACACCCATGCTGGCATGTGTGGATGCCAGAGTGTGATACCAGGATATCTGTCTTCGGTGGCTTCTCCCTCTTAATTTTTAAGCCAGGGTGTCTTGCTGAACATGAAGCTCACCGCTTCGTCTAGACTGTCTGACTGTCTAGACCAGGGACCTGCCTGCCTTTGCCTCCCAGCACTGGGGCTACAGTGCTCTCGGCTTTTATGTGGGCTCTGGGCGGCGGGGTGTGTGGGGTGTGTGGGGTGTGTGGGGGGGTGTCCAGACCCATGTCTTCACGCTTGTCTTGTAAGCACTCTGGTTATGGAAGTGTCTCCCCAGCCCTGTCTTTGTCTTCACTGTACTACACTTGTGTGATGCCGGTTTTCCAATTGTGGTAAAATAGTCTGTGTTCTGGAGACAGGGCACATGACCATTCGGTATGCTGTTCCTCGGATGAAACTCTTATGATTGGCCCTGACCACAGCTGATGTGGCCACAGTTCCTTACGGAAGAGACATGGCATCTCTGACCACAGTTTCTCCCTCAGGACTGTCACGTACCTGACAAGGGTGTCCCATGGATGATAATGGCGATGCCCTTCCGGTTCTTGGCCAGGCGGCCTTCTGCAGAAATGTCGATGCCTAGGTGGCGTGCAATTGCCTTGCTTACTGGGTTGCTCTCCACCTCTCCAACCTCCTCTGCGGAGTGGCTGTCTGTGCTCTGGATCTTGTCAGCTGTAAATCCAAACTACGTGTGAGAGTGTGCACAAGTGTGCATCCCAGAATTCCATAGGTACGTAGGTACCAATAGAGATGGGAATGAAGTTTTCTTTTAAAATACTCTTGTTTCTAAAATGCCCAATGCTGCAGCAGTCCCCACCCATGGTACATGAGAAGACCTCATTTGACTAATAATGTGTCTCTACACTTTAAAATTAAAAAAAGAGAAGATATTCATTGACAAATTCTACGTGGAGGAAAGCCTCTTGTTGAAAAATAAAAAAGGATGGCTGTGTGGAGAGGAGTCTGGAGTTGGCTCTAGGGGAATCCAAGACACTTCAGAAGATAGGGGTAGAGCCAGGATTGTGGAATGGGAAAAGGTGCCACAGAAGGTCAGGGACCACTCAGGGGTGAGCTGAGCCAGGTTGGGCTAAACATGGGGCATGACACTGGAAATCTGCCTTGATCTCAGATTTGTCATTGTGTTCCCCAGCTTTAACTCAGACCTCCGAGAAAATGAAGGCCAGAAAATGGGTCCAGGATGCTGGGAGGTGAAGTGAAGGGTTTCTTAATGTTTGATTGGAGGGACATTTGGAAGAATGCTCTCTACTTCCTCTGAGTGTTTCTTTAAACATTTCCCATTTGGCTATAGTGCTAGCCTTCAGGGATTGGGTCTGCCTTAGTCTAGTTAAAAATGCAAGGGACTGCAGCGAGAAGGAAATATCACATGCTAAGCTGCTCTGCAGGCTTCTGTGCTCGTAGTACAGTGTGAGTAGATGGGTCACCGGAGGGTATACGTGGGGGGTGGGAAGCCGCTGCAGGAGGCCCAGAGTACCCCTTTTATGGAGGAAACTATCCAGACATTGAATATCCCTTTCATTTCTGCCTAGACAGAACTGCCCCCTGCCGCAATGCTCAGTTACTTTGGAAGGTGAGTTTTTCCAGGCTTTCTTCATCCTCGTCCTCATCTGGGAAGCTTTTGGATTCACCCACAACATGCCGTTCTTCCATGTTGGATGTGGCAGAGATCCCTCGGCTAAGTGATGTCCTCTTTGTGCTGGCAGAGGTTCCCTGGTCTGATGGCATCTCTTCCTCGTCTGCAGGGGAAGCAGAGGATGAAAACACACGCTGGATGGGGAGCAAGGGAGATGGGGAAAGAGATAAAGAGTGGCTGTGCTGGCCAGCACCCTGTACTACCGATCCCAACGACCAAGAACAACAATCAGCTGGCTCTGGCATTTCCTCTGTGCAGTGTTTCTACATTTAAACGTGTTTAGATACTGAAAGGATACATTTGCCCAGGAAACTTGGAGAATTCCTAAGAGTCCCAAATAATAGTTTAAATTGTAAAAAAAAGAAAGAAAGAAAGAAAGAAAGAAAGAAAAAAAACAGTAATAAAGACTGAGCTAGATACATGGTGACAGCGACTGAAGCTGGTTTTATAGTTGCCAGAGCAGGAGAAGCACTGCTCCACAGATTTTAAATTTTCAGGCTTTCAGGACTATGTGGAGACTGTTCTGTGCACAACAGCCCGGAGCCTGCTTCTACCCTTAGCTTTTCACCAATGTTTCCTGTGTCATGTTAAGTGTGACTGACAGCTGTCAGACCAGCACCCCTGTTATTGTCCTCTCTTCCACAGCATCTCAGTGGGTACAGCAGTCTGTGACAACACTAGGTGAACCTCTTTAACCTAGGAAAGTTATCTCTTTTGTTTAGAAGTGAGATGTGACTAGAGGCAGCTGCCCTCCCTGGGTCACAGCCAGAGAAGTCAGAATCCACAGCACGAGAGCAGCATGAGCCAGGGTTGGGTGAGGTATTGATGATGAGCATCCAGCCTGGGTTCCCCCTGAACCCATCAGCCCTGGATCCAGACCATCTTCCACTGGGTCAAATGGGAAAAAAAAAAACAAAAAAACTTCTAACTTTGGTGTGTATGGACTTCAAGAGCAACAAGGCTTTTGTCTGCCTCCACCAGGTCTTTTTGTACACAGCAGGCTCTGTCTCCTGAGGACACTGGACATCCCTCCGACTTGAACTGTCTCTCTGATCATCTTCCTGACTGTGAGCTCTCCAAAGGGAGGAGCCTTATGCCACATATCTTCTTTCCAGCCCTTCAGCTCAGCACTTGCAACATAGTGGGTAATTTTATTCATTTCTGTCTCCCTACATTCATACACTAAAGCCCTAACCCCTCAACGTCTCAGATGGTGACTTTATTTGAAAATAAGCCCTTTAAGTAGGTAATTAAGGTTCCCAGGTCATCATATAGGTATGTCCTGATTTAATGTGACTGGTATCAGCACTGAATTAGAGATTAGGACAGAGACCCACAGTGGGGAGGCACAGGAGGAAGAGAACTATCCACAGGAAGATGGGTTTCAGAAGGTACCAACCCCAATGATACCTTGATCTAGTATCTAGAACTGTGAGAGCCACTTGCCCTGTGACATTTGTAAAAACAACTCCGACAAGTTACTGGTGCTGAACACTGGCCAGAACACTGAGTGGAGAGGCAGCCTTTCCTGCAGGCCAAGTGAACGTCCGCTGACCGGCTTCTCTTTCCTTGAGAGACCATGAGGCAGGAGGAGAAGATTCCATCAGGACCATTAGTTCATCCTGCTACACATGGCTTCTGGGGACCTGGTTCTCATGCTCACTGGAAGCCCTTTATCCACTGAGCTGTCTCCTCAGCCCCTTGTCTAGTGGAAGATGCAGCCAGATACATACACGAGGGTTGTTAACACAGCAGAGAGCAGGACTAGGCTGAGACTATTTCAGCGTGAGGGACAGAGAAGCAGAAAGGAGATGGCACAGCGTCACCGGCCATAGAGTCCTACAAGTCAGCAAGGGGGCCATCCTGCTCGAGTACACAGGAGAGGCAAAAGATAAGATAATGCAGGGCTGCTGGACCAGAGAGGACAAGATGGTGAGACGACAGAGAAGCTCACGATGGATCTTGACAACCACAGAAGGGCTGTCCTTTTTCAAATGTATGCTCCTCTGCCCCTGGCCACTTGAATATGTTAGGGCATCAATTTCCACCTTGTGGGAGACATTATTTAAGCATGCCCACAGGGAGCAGCGGTGGACAGTGATTGCTGTCAGTTACATGCAGGAGGATTTGGGCTGGAACCCTGGTTCTTCTATACACAGCTGTGTACTTGGACTCTCTTTGCTACAGTTTCTGTGCAAATCCCTTGGCTCAGCCTCTAGCACACATTCTTCTATCTATAGTCACTGTTTTGAAGACTCTAGTGAGAGCAGACTGTGCCCAGCCCTGCATCCTTAACACAAAGACCACAGGACCTATTTGGTGACGGTCTTAAACAGGATACAGCAGGCACCTGGTACCTGGCAGGTACACAGGAGCTGGCTGGTCCCATGGCAGGGGTAATTCAAAGGGGATGGAAGAACAGCCAGAGCCCAAGGTACTTCATGCTGGGTTCTCACCGTTGTCCTGTGGCAGATTCTCTAGATATTTCGCCTTCATCTGCTCTTCTTTTGATTTCTTCACTTCCCTGAAGTAATCGTAGATCTCCTGGGGAAGCTTTTCCCCTGGGTTCCGGGGAGGCAGCAGCAGGGTGTTGTAGGAATCATAGCCCTTCAGCTGCCGCAAGATCTGCTCAAGGGGAGAATGAGAACTACCATTGGTCCCATTGGAGGTTTCCTCTTGCTCACTGGCCTCATCAAAGCCCTGCTTCTAGCAGAGGCTGAGATCTATAGAGATTTTGTAGGTTTCACATGGTGGGACCCTATGGAGAGGTCTAAAGGTAGAGCCCCACTCTGAATTTACAGGGATTCAAAGTCTTTGATTTGCTCCATACACACCCAAGCATACTACACATGGGAGACATCTTCTTTCTTTGAAAATAGCACACATACATTTTTTCCTAATAATAAACATACAGTATTCCATTATCCACTCTGAGTGAGTCACTCTTAGAAAGTGCAGTCATATATCACCTAACGAGAGGGATATATTCCGAAACGTGAGAAATGCATTATCAGGTGATTTTTGTCATTGTTCTAAAACCAAGATGGTTATGGTGTCACTGTTAACTGAAATATACAGTGCAGGACTGTATAGAGCTGAACAATATTACACTTGTTTCCTCTTAAATAGAGAATACAGAGAAAATTGGTAAAATGACATTGTGTGTGTATGTGTTTGTGTGTGTGTGTGTTTGTGTGTGTGTGTGTGTGTGTGTGTGTGTGTGTGTGTGTGTGTTAGGGCAAAAAGTAAAAAGTATTTAAATATCAGATAAATAACATAATTTTTAGTATGTAACATTTAGGCACCATTATACTATGTTTTTATGTACCTAAACTTTAAGTGTAACTACAAATTTTTCCCCTCTTAAATCTGGCCCCCCTAGAGTATATGTAAAAAGCAGTGAAATCGTCATAAAAGCATGTATATCTATGAGATGACTGGTGACATGACTGTTTGTCACGTGAGCCTTTCCCATGATCACCACTTTTAGTTGTTTGGATGTCAATCATCCATAAGTTAAGAAAAAGGGAGATTCAGAGAGAAGGGAAAGGGAGGGAGGGAAAGACAGACAGACACAGAGAGACAGAGACAGAAAGAAAGAGAGAGAGCGAGCACTGGATTTCCCGCTAGGTCCTGGAGGCTGGAAGGAAGTGTAATGGTATTCAAGAGCCATTGGTCCAGAATTCTATAGCCAGTAAAACATATTCTCAAGAATGAGAATGCAGACATCTTCAGATGAAGAAAAATGAAATTTTCACCAGCAAACCTAGCCTAAAAGATAACTAACAGAGTGATGGGGCTGTAAATTACAATGACAATATATATGAGAATGTCACAATGAAACTCATTATTCTGTGTACTAACTAAAAACTAATAATAAAAGGAATAACTAATAATGGATCTTTAGATGGAAAGGAAACAGTAAAAAGAAGCCTTGAAATAGCTGAAAGAAAACGATGAATAATGGGAAAGTAAGAGGGTAAATGCTTCTCCTTCTGTGCAGTTTCCTAACAAAAATTATAATGTTATCTTCTATAAGGAAATATTCAAGACAGTTATATTAAAATGAGGAGGGTCGTGAGAAGTTACAGAGACATAATATAATGTGTGTAGCAATGGCTAAGGAAGCTATATAAAGAGATATACTGAAAAATGTGGCAGGTAAATTGAGATGGAATGCTAAACAACATTGGAAGGACCAATAAGAAGGCAGCATAAGTATCCAGAGGACAAAAACCAGAAACAACAAAACAAAACGGTGGACGTAAGCCCTAAGATACCAACAATTACATTAAATGTAAATGGTGTACAGATGCAAACTAAGGGCAGAGATTGGCAGAGTACACACATTTTAAAATTATTTCCTTGTGTGTATGCCTTTGTGTGTCCATGTGTGTGTGTGTGTGTGTGTGTGTGTGTGTGTGTGTGCGCGCGCACACATGTGTGTAGGGTATAGGTTGATGTTCACTATCTTCCCAATCACTCTCCACCTTACTTTTTGACTCAGAGTCTTTCACTGAATCTGAAACTTACTGATTCAGTTAGTCTGGTTGATGCTAAGGAACCCTCCAGGAATCCCACCTGTCTCTGCCTCCCCAGTGCTAGGATCACAGGTATGCATTACTCTGCCTGGTTTTCTCACATGGATGCTGGGGATTGAACTCACTCAGGTCCTCATGCTTCAAGAAATGAACGTTACTAAGTCACCCCCCCCATCCATATTTTTTGAAGTGTCCCAATTAAAAGAAGTCTAAAAGAAAGTCATTTCAAATACAATGGCAAGTTGTTACACGTGGTTCTTTACTGTGCAAATATTAACTATGAACATGCAATGGCTTTTTGTTTAAAAATGCACATTGGGATCACAACAAAGCGGTAAGTTCTCAAGGGGAGAGAAGCAGGTGGAGAAAGTCTACAGAGAAGGGAGTGGAAATTGACAAGGGAAGAGGAGGAGACAGGCCAGAGGGAAGCTACTGCAGACACAAGGACATATGCCGGGGTGGGGCTGCCATGTCAGGAAGGGTGTTTGGTTTTGGTCTCTGCTCACCTTCTCTTCTAAGAGATACTGCTGGTCAAATTCTAGGGAGTAAAACTCAATGGGGAAGTTGCAGGGGTTCCTCACAATCACCTCAGCCTCATCCCCTGATGCATAAGGCAGCAGGGGCCCCAGCTCCAGAACGGAAGGGCTGAATTCCAGGCGTGGCTCCAGACCTTGGCCTTGTGCCAGAAGCACGAGCCTCTGAGTGCTCTGGCCAATATGGAACAGTAGCGATTGGCTGTACAACTTCTAGAAAACATGAAAACAAAGTCATCTTTTTTCCCCCTCTACAACACACAATGTAAAACTGAGAACCACCAAAGGGACAAAACTTCATGTTTCCTATACAGCTGTAAAATCACCATAGTGGGCGCTTATGGGCTATGTATATAGCATGCTAGGCACTGTACGAGGGGCTTGACCACTTACGGCAGGCCTCAGTCTCGTCTTCATGTCTCTGAGTTTCCTGTACAGTCTTCATGTCTCTGAGTTTCCTGTACAGGTACCACTCTTTGGCACTCTGGGCCTGAGGCTGTCAATGCCCATGGGCAGCAAGAGAGTATAGTAGAAAAGCCAGGGAAGTGACACCTTCTGGGATCACTGTGTTCCCCTAACAACTCTCAGGAACATTGCAAGCATCCCACCCCCACTGCTCCATAGTGATATTTCCCTCATTCAGAAGTGATAAGAATCCAGAACCAGGCCAAGGATAGCTCAATTCCTAGTACCACAAAGAAAAATAAAATAAAACAAAGCCCAAATCTTGTAAAGCCTTGCTAGTCTTAAGACACTCTTAAGAACGGCAGGCATGTTACTAATTTTCTTGTAAAGCATGGGGAAGTCGGACGTGCTAGTGCACACACTTGCAATTCAGCTGAGGCAGAAGGGCAGAGCAAGGCTTAGGCCAGCCTGGTCTACTTAGCAAGTTCCAGGCCAGCCAGAGATACACAGTGGAGCCCAACAAAAAGCACGAGGAGGAGGAGGAGAGGGAGGAGGTGGAGGAGGGGGGAGCAAAAGGGGGGGAAGGAGAAAAAGGGAGCGGGAGAGGGAGGGGAGGATGGAGAGAGGGAAGGAGAGAAGGATGGGGGGAACAAGGGGGACAGAAAGAGAAGCTTCAGCATCAGCAGCATTATTGGCAGACTTTAATAGGTAGGAACACAGGCTTCATTTTAGAATGAAATATAAAGTTATTTACTTTTCTGCTTTCCCGCTGCAGATTCTGAAGCATTTCTTCAAAGCTATTACCAGGAAAATGGGAGTTAGCCATATATTGTATAAAAGTCACATAGATTTTTTTCTTATAAAAGAATAGAATAAAAAAAAAGAATAGAATATATGAGGCATGATAGTGCATGACTGTAACCCTAGTACTTGTGAGGCCAAGGATTGAGAGTTCAAGGCCATCTTGGTGCTACTTAGTGAGCTCCAGGCCATACTGAGCTACATAAAACCCTGTCTTTGAAAACAAAATCAAAAGGAAAACATCACTCAGCTGTCTTTAGCTTTGAATAAAAGTTGTCATGATGAGACTTCTTGAGATCCTCTCCAGTTCTAGGATTTTATTATTCTTGCCATGCTCTCCATTAGGAGTGACTTTGAACTCATGGCATTTATAGAAGAGACATTTATCAGGCTCAGGGAGGCTTTCTGCCAAGAAGTACTGACTACCGTGGTGACTGATGGTAGAAGTTAATAGTTCCTGGGTCACTGATAATACACAGGGGAGTGTGCTGTGTGCTCTATTCACTGTTATTAATCTCCTAAATGGCCCTAAGAGCCCTGGTTGCGGCTCAGGACTAGCTCATCAGAAATCCCAGTGTCCAGCTGCTTTTAACTTCTGATCTGTAAGAAGGTAAGCACAGGGCATATGGGCTCTGGAACCCGATGCCCTAAGTGGACTCTCAGCAACGTCTCCTGTAATGAAACATTAATATTTTGGCAGTTGCAATGTGTGGAAACTAAGCAGGATAAAGAAAGGCAAAATAGTACGTCAGTTCAAATGAGATTTTTCTATTGAGCAAGTTTTAATATGAAACTTATGAAATTTCAACCCCCACTTTTTTGAGCTTATTGGATTTCAGAATTGCAATAAGGGAGTTTTGATATGGGAATATTATTGCTTTTTATGCTACCTATGAACAAGATGAGGCTTAGTCAGACAAGTGATTTGTTCAAAGATACACAGCCTGTAAATACAGAGGCAGAATGCCACTAATACCATACCTCTGTGAAAGTTGATACATTACTCATGGCTGCTGAGCCCAACCCACTGGGCTATACAGCAAGTAGGTGAACTTGAAGAACATGCCATATGCAGAATGGGAGGTATGAGTCTCAGGCAAGCCTGGGCTTTGACCTCAAAGAGACCCAGAAGGAAGATCTCTACAAAGGCTCGTTTTTTTCAAGCTCACCTCTTCTTTGGGCATGAATTTGACTTGCACATTGGCCCTCTCGCCGGGATCCAAGACTCCAGAAGTGGGCTGGATCTCAAAGATACGAGACTTTGGAATCATCTCCGCCCGTAGTTTCCGTCTTAAATACTTTGGCATGTGCTTATCCATCTGGGTTATAAACATTGGACAATTAGATCACTTACGTGGCAAACAGATCTATTCTACTCACCACTCACAACAGCTACATGTCCTGAGTTCTTTCCAGACAGGGAATGTGCACCAGAGGCAGAAGGGCAGTAAGACATCATACCCATTATGACATCTTCAAGTACCAGGCTTAGGGACTGGGGAATGACTAACACTGAGAGTCCTTCAACAGGAAGTTAAAATGATAGGAGGAAAGGCCTAGAACCCCAACTCTGGCTAACGTAGAGATGGACAAAAGGGAAACACAACTCACCTTGTTAGTAGGCTGTGGGGTGTGGACAAACCATTCACAAGGAACTTGGAGGGTGTTGGATAGCTGAATGGTTTCCACCATACACTGTCCACACTGGATTGTAGAAAATTCTACTTTGTGGCAAGACAGGGTCATACTTGGAATGGTCACAGTGGCTTGGAGGCAGAGGTGAATAGTTGGCCCTCCATACACCTGGAATGGACAGAAAATTGTGGTTACCATGGGGCGTTAGGAACAGCAGCAGCAGCATGAGCAGCAACAACCACCACCACCACACAATGTCTCAGGCTGGAGGTACAGCTCAGTGATAGACATCTTAGGGTGCTCAGAGCCCAGCTTTTGATCACCCATACTGCATCATCTTGGGGTTCTCAACAGGCTTGGCTGGGACATGGAGGGCCATGTAGTCCCGGTGGGGCACCATACCTTGATGGGCAGAATGACTTCTTTATTCCCCACAGAAAGATTAGCCCCTTGTGGGTCACATCTCACTTCAAATGTTTCTGTCTCGCAGTAGGGCAGATTCTTTACACGGTCTAGCTCAGTGCTGAAGCCTAGACCGAGACAAAGGACAATTGTTTTTCCACGAGCAGGAAAACAGCACAAGGAAGCTGCTCTATGTGGCAGACTCTCTGGGATGGGCTGACCAAAGTATCGCTGAGTCACCCAGCAACTCCCTCAGCCAGATGAACAGCAGGAATGCTGCTCTAGAAAGCTGGGGCATGCAGGGGGGGCTCCTGGTACCTGTGTCATGAAGGACATGCTTCTCTGCATGGAAGGACACCGGAAAGTGACTGGTGTTGGTGATCTTGATGATGTGGGTTCGGACATCACCAAGCACAATGTAGCCAAAGTCCAGGATGTACTCTGGTAGCTGGACTCTGAAACAGTTAAGGGGCTGTCCTTACTAGTCACTTTCAAGCCAGGAAGGCCACTTTTCCCAAAAAGGAGAAAGTGTGAGTTCTCGCCTATCTGCAACTTTGTTTTCCAGAGTAGAGAACAGCTCAGGGTCACTAGAAGAGAGACTAGACACTCCATGCATCCTTCAGAAGTCCACATTCTATGTGGCCACTATCCAGCAACACGTTCAGTGTGGGTCCCCATGAACCTGAAATGGGGGCCTGTCTATTGGATGCGGTACCCTGCCTTTAAGATCCAGAATTGCCTAGTTGGCTTCACGCTAGGGAGGGACGGCAGCTAACACGAGGTGCATGGCTTTCAGTCCTAGGTGATCAATTAGTTTCTCAGGAGACACAAAAACCTGTTTGCTTCACCACACTCTGAAGCAAAAGCAACACAGACATGAGAGGGCCCTCACTTGGCTATTTTGCGGCGACTCCGAAGGCTGAAGTAGGTGTCATCCGTGGTACTGGAGGAGATTGCTTTCTGGTGTTCCAGGGCATAGTCTTGGACTATGAGCCGCTCTACTTCCATCTGGAGATGAGCACTTATCTAGAACGAGAGGAAGAACAATTCAGAAGACTGTGGTAGAATATGTATTCTCTTTATTTAGTGTTGGTAAGAATTTTTTCCACAAAGGGAAAACTACTGATTCTTTGATCCTTCCATGTTTCAAATGTGTAGTAAGTAAAGATTAGTTTCACAATGAATAAATTCTCATGCACTCATAAATGAGGAAGGGTATTTTTAAAAAATGTTTTTAAGATTTGTTTATTTTATGTGTATGAGTGTTTTGCCTACATATATTCATGTGTACCACATATGTGCCTGGTGTCCATGTAGTTCAGAAGAAAACATCTGATGCCCTGGAACTGGAGTCAGGGATGGTCGTGAGCCACTATGTGGTGTTGGGAACTGAACTTGGATCCTCTGGAAGAGCAGCAAGTGCACTTACCTGCTGAGCCATCTCTCTAGCTCCAAACAATAGAGTTTTAAAAAATGGCCAGACGGGGGTGGCACCTGCCTTTAATCCCAGCACTCAGGAGGCAGAGCCAGGCAGATTTCTGTGAGTTCAAGGCCAGTCTAGTCTACAGAGCGAAATCCAGGACAGGCACCAAAACAACACAGAGAAACCCTGTCTCGAAAAACAAAAACAAAAACAAAAACAAAAACAAAACAAACAAACAAAAGGCTGGGTGGTGGTGGCTCAGCAGGTAAAGAGGCATTTGCTGTGATGACCTGAGTTCAATCCCTAGGTGGAAGGAAGAGCTAACTCCCGAAAGCTGTCCTCTGACTGTCTCAATTGCTCTGTGACACATGCACAGTCCCCCGACAAATAAATATATAAATACATATTTTTAAAAATAAAAATGTTTTGACAAAAAATTCTTAAGCACCACAGAACTACTGGGTGTTTTCTCTGCAAAACTCCTGCTTCAACGGCCATTTTTATACTCTGATGCAAGGATACAACGGTAGGATGCTCTGCCCCTGGGTTCTTTGTTCCAGTTTTACTTATATGAAGATGTGTGTCTGTGGCTATGTGCACTCGAACACAGAGGTCCACAGCAGCCAGAGGCATTGGCTCCCCTGGAGTTAGTGTTCTAGATGGAGAAGTTTCATATTTGGAGGCCAGTGTTTAATGCTGACTCACAACAGTTCCAAATGCCAAGAGTAAGTGATTGTGAGCGCTCAGCTGTAGATGGGACATCAATGTCACATCCCCTCACAAAGGCTCAGGGGACATCTTGGAAGAGGGGGTTGAAAGAATGTAAGATCCAGAGGATAAGGAGGAGTGCTGTGAAGGGCTGCCTTCTGGACAGAGCATGGCTGTGATGCATATGAACTCACAAGTTCTGTGGTTACTGCACAAGACTCCCATGAGACCAAGTCAGCTAAAAATCCCAGCATGGAGTGGGGAGGGGTTTCCAATGCCCTGCCCCTCACTGAGCAGCTAATGGTGATGGCTGCCGATGGAGGGAGACTTTTCTCGGGGAGGGGTGGATATTGGTAGGATGCTCGTGCCCCGTTAGAAGACTTCATACATATAAGCACATGGGCAGCTCTAATTGGACTTGGTTAGTTAAAAAAAGGGCATGAAGTTGAGAGGGAGGTGAGAGGTAGGTTGGGGTATTTCAACAGATGGGAGAGAGATGGCAGGGCTGGAAGGAGTGACTGGGGAGATGCATATCTGACTAAGATAAATTGTAAACGTGTATGAAATTTTCAAAAAATAAAAAGAAAGCAATTGTATGCTCAATAACGGACCATCTGGACTCATTTCTCCACCTCCTTTTCCTACTCACACTTGTTTTTCCTTCTGAGTTTTCTCTCCCAATACGCCTTCTTTACGATGCATCCAAGTGAAACATCTTCCCTACCTCATTGCATATCCAGTCAATCCTGAGTGGTTGATCACTCCAGGCCTGGAATATTCCTTGTCCCCACTCAACTCTCTCTTCCTTGACTGACATCACCAATGTTTGCACCACAACTGCTTCTCACCTGGAATCATCCCAGCAGCTTTAAAAAGCCCCTATCCATCCCCTCATATCTGCTCTTCCTCTATTAAGCCCTGTCCCCCCATAGCCCACAAGACAGATACAGGGATCTTTCTGAGATGCAAACTCAATTATGCCACAGCACTTCCGGTTCAAACATTTCAGGGCCTCCCTCTTGCCCTCTTTCCTTGAGGAAAGTCCAGATAGCTGCTCCTCTCTTCCGGCTCACCTTGCCTTCTTCTCATGCCCCTCTTTTGCCTTGGCTGTATCTCTTTCCACCCTGTTTCTGGGATGTCCCATGTCATCGTCCCACCCCGCTTTGCACATGCTCTCTTCCTCACACACGTTCTGTGCAAGATGGAGTTGCTCTCACCTCTGAGGCCTCCTCCTCAGGGATTTCATCAGTTATTATCTCATAGTGATTTAGAGAATCATATTTATTGTACTCTTTCTCCATGTTTTTCTTTGCTTGCTCCAAGAAGCATTCATACTTTTCATTGCCTGTGGAGGGCAGAGGGAAGGAATCAGCGGGGTCAGAGGTGTGCTCTGCCTCAAACCTGGCCTCTCAGCTCACGGGGAGCTGAGAAGGAAAGGGAACGTTTTGACACTTCGCCTACCATATTTTCTCTACTTTGGAGGGACAGGTAATTTGTGAGTGAGCTGAATTTGTATCTGACCTCACTGAGATTAGTGACAGGGCACATGTCATTGAGGACATGGCACATAAGCTACGAGCTGGTCCTCAAGAGTATGAGACACTAACAGGCCCCCTTGGAACTCTGCTCAGTTCTCACACTAAACCTTCTACACCCTACACACTGAGACAGCTGCCACCCTTTCAGTGGCTTTTCACACACTAAGTCCCTCCCAATTAACACAAAGGATATGTTGGGGTCGAGCTACTTTAAATCTAAGTGCGTCACAACACCCTTAATGAAGGAGGGAGACAATCAGCAGAGGGATTTCAGACACTTGGAGTCACCAAAAGTCACGGCAAACTCAAATGCTTTGAAGGTAAAAGTAGGTGAAGACATTAAAAAGCCTGCTGTGAAGCAAGGGGAAATGCTGAAACTATAGTCAGCACTTAAGCCCAACGATGTTCAGATCTGAGTAACTGAAAACTTTTCCTGATAACCACACCCTCTGTGTTACGATGCTACCAGGGAGCTCGATATTCAACCATGAGGCAAAGATCTCCTTCCTGACCTTTGCAGCTGGCTCTCTGTTCCTGGAGGGTCTGGATCTACAAATTCAAATATTTATGGACCAAAACTGTTCGGAAAAACAGTGCATCTGTATTGAAGTTGTATAGACGTTTTCTCATTATTATCTCCTAGCACTTGAGTACAATCACTGGTTCTCCACCACTTCTGTTGTATTAGGCAGTATAGGAGTCTGTAGGTGGGTTGAAGTATACGGGAGGGTGTGTTTAGGATCCATGCAAATACCATGCCATTTTATGTGGGACTTGTGCATGTGCACATTTCAGCAGCCAAGGAGGCCCTGGAGCTAGTCCTGGCTGGATCCTGAGGACTCGGAGTATGTGTACAGCTGGTTATCCTCTGGCCGAAGCTCTACTATTGGGGTGCAGTGTGTCTTAGCTTTATTAACATTTATGTTATATGAAATATAACACAATATAATATGAAAACATATGTTTTCAGGGAGCTGGTAATTACAATTTAATGGATGATCTGGAGCTAGTGAGTTTGTGACTTTGGAGGAGGAGGGCTGGGAAGTGGGTGTTAGTCTGAAACACTATAGGGAGAGTGGATCCAAGGAGTGCAAATAAGGAAGCCATGAAGAACAAGCAGTTCCTGTTGGCCTTTGGTCCTGCCCTGGGTCAGGAACAGGAGGCTATAAGAGCATCCTAGTCAAGTACTGGGACCTACCAAGGCAGAATTACCAGCCTGGCACAGGATGATGGCTCGGGGCACCACATGGAGCCAGAAAAGGCACGAAGGCAAATAACTAATATGTAACTTCAGCCTATAAGCATGGCCCCTGAGTAACGGTCTAAAGGGTGTGGCTGCCCCTGTGAAGGTTCTACTCTGAGAGTTCTACACCCGATAGTACCCAGACTCTAGCTCCACCATGAAGAGACCGAGTGTGTTATTGGGACAGGAGACTGGGAGAGATGTTTTGGCTGGAAGGAATACACACTGGTCCAAATGCCACTTCTCCCGTCTCTAGGGAGTTTAATGATGGCAAAACTGGCCAGGAGTCTTAGTTTGCAATGGTCACAGCTTGAGTCAAATTTAACTCTTGTCCCGCACCCCTGGAGACTGAGGCACAGCACAGAAGAGTACTAGAGAGGGAACAAAGTGAGTAGCCACCAACCTTCAAAGATGCAAAGCTAAAGAAAACACTGGTAGTTTTTGTCCTCTGGGGATAAGCTACTGCCATGGGCGACGGTACCTCGGAGGTTCCTGTGCAGATCAAGGCTGATCCGGGGAAAGATGCCCTCTCCGTACAGAGTGATATTTTCTGGGTCCAAGTGGGCAATCTGTATCTGGAAGCTTCTCTGAAAGACTTCAGGTATTCCAGGCAAGTAGTAAACTTTCAACACTTGCTCCTTGTTTGAGTGGATAAAACCCTACATGGTAGAGAGACCAGGGAGAGCTGGACAGTGTGCAACGGATTTATGCTTCTTATGGGTGGCTAGTCACACCTCCCCTCAGATCTATTCCCATGTGCTGTAGGTAAATGACAAGAAAGTACAGGGACGCAGGTATCAGAGGGACAGGCACTGCTCCAAAGAGGAATCCAAGGAACAAACAGAAACATTTTTAATGGGCTCTTTCTTAATGTCTAGTTTTTGAGTTTGTATGTTCTTTACACTAGTCCTCTGTGGGATGAATCACTAGCAGCGATGTGTTCCCACTCTGTGGGCTGGCTGTTCAATCACTTCACTTTTTTTTTTTCTGTACAGAAGCTTTTAAGTGTCATGAAAACACATTTGTCCATCGATGGTCATATTTCCTGTGCTACTGAAGCCTTATTCAGGAAGCTTTCACCTGTACCTACCTGTACATTGAAATATGCTTTTTTCCTTTAGCAATTTTTGCAGTACCGGGCTGGTCTTGAACTCACAGAGATCCGCCTGCCTCTGCCTCCCAGTGCTGGGATTAAAAGTGTGCACTACCACACCCTGCCGGACTAGCAAGGTCTATGTTGAGGTCTTTGATGCATCAGATGTTGAATTTTGTGAAGGGTGAGAGATTAGGATCTAGTTTCATTTTTCTACCCATTGAAATCCAGCTTTCCCAGCACCATTTGCTGAAGATGACATCTTTTCTCTGATATATATTTTTGGCATCTTTGTAAAAAAAAATCATATAAACTGTATTTGTGTGGATTGATACCTGGGCCATCAATTCTATTCTGTCAATTTTTGTGTCTGTTCTGTTTTTTTTTTTTCTTATGTTGCTTTTATCCCTTTGACTCTGTAGTATAATTTGAAAGCAAGTGCATTCCAGATTAAAATGGTGGAAGTACTCACCTTTGTAAGTCACGAGGGAAACACAAACTAGGAGGACACCAAATGTTTCTTTTTTAATCACAAAGCTGGTGAAATTGATCAAGTTTTGGTGAGAACCTGCACCACAGGTGATGCTTATATGCCTCTGGTGGGACTTGGAGAACAATAAGCACACAGGGAAAGACTGTGGAAGCCAGGCACAGTGGTGTGTGAACTCAGAGGAGGCAGGAGGGTCTTATGTTCGAGGCCATCCTGGGCTATCTGGAGAGACCCTGTCTGAAAAGACTAAACCCAACACAAAGAAACAGAACAAAACATTTCACGTCATCACGTAAAGTAGACCACACACTGGCACAGGCCATGGTACAAGGGATAGCTTGAGTCCTGGGCAGAGGACGCTGCTCGACAAAGTTCAGCGGAACTTCACCAAGAGATTCAGTTATTGGTGTGCGGCTTCTGCTTCTGCTTCTGCTTTTTAGGAGCATTTTTTTTTTTTTGCATAATGGGGAGCTTTCTGCTTACACAGCCCCCAGGGAAATGTATTCATGTTCCTAAGAGAAGACAGGGGTTTTGGCCTGAAAGGAGAGTCACAGAAGGAAGAGTTGTCCTTGTGCCCCAAGGATTGTGGTACAAATAGGGTAGATTCTAAGAAATGTCTTGCTCAGCTCTGGATACAAGATGTCACAGTATACCCATTGTCCTATCCTGGAGCAAACATGGAGGAAATAAGAAGAATGCGGGCTGATGGGAAAAGAATGAGATATGAGAACCTTCCTTTCTGAGTGCACATAAAGAGCAGGCCCCTACTACAAAACTGAGGAACAGAAAAATGCTATAATCAGCCAGTTAGATGCTTCCTCTATTTTGTAAAGCTTGAATTTTAGAAAACATCAAATGACTCTACACGTAACTTGCTTAAGGTAAAGATAATTTCAGACTGTCTAACATATTGTTACTCCATGAGCAGCCAGCCTAGACACAGGCTGTAAAGACAGAAGGTCCTGTGCTTTGCAGACCCTGAGAAATTGGTTACTTCCTGATTTGATTGACGCTGTCCAAAGATGATGCTTCAGATGAGACTGTCTGTTTTGTACTTTGCCTTTTCACCCTGGACATTTAACGGGGATATGAAAAGAAGATCCCGGGCTCTGATGCTTGCCCAGTGACTTATGCAGTCAACATGCTATATAAATAAAGAGTCTCTCTGATGAAGAGAAAGAGCTGCTGAACCCTCAGATGTACATTTGTCCCCTTTCTTCCCCCACTGACCCCACACCTCCTCTTTGGGATCTGAACCCCACTGAAGCTGGACTTTGACAATATACGTTGCCTATGACCTAGCAATTTCATTTTGGGCAGAAGCCCTTAGGAAAACATCTACCTTTGGGTCAGAAGGTATGTAAGGGAAAATTCATGTTGGGATTGTTTCTAGTGAGAAGCTACTGGTTGACTCACGTTCTACATTCAAGTGTGGTTTCAGTGGAAGATGGGCAATTTCAATATGGCTAGAAAAGGAACATTATTCAGTAGTGAAAATGAATGAACTCTAGCTATGATGCAACAATATGGATGAACCTTAAAAATCATAAAGCTGGGCGAAGAAAGCAAGCTGCCATGAATTACATCTAATTAGGCCATTTAAATCACTTTATTTTATATGTATGAGTGGTTCTGTGGACCACATGCGTGCCTGGTGCCTGTGGAGACCAGAAGAGAGCATTAGATTTCTTGGAACTAGGTTAAGATGGTTGTGAGCTGCCATGTGGTTGCTGGCACTTGAACGCGGGTCCTCTGGAAGAGCAGCCAGTGCTCTTAACCACTGTGCCATCTATCTAGCCCCAACTGTGCCATTTTTAAAATAAAGCTTGGGAAAAAGCAAAACATTTTTGGAACCTCAACTGGGAAAGTAATACTGAACAAATTCTAGTTTCAGAAGTGTCTGTGATTCATTATGATTGGTCTCTTCATAATTTTTGACACCCCCCCCCCCCGTGTGTGTATGTGTGTGTGTAAAGAAGAGGACAACCTTGGATGTCATTCCTCAGGGCACGATGTTGGTTTCTGAGGCAGAGTCTCTCATTGGCATGGAATCCATCAAGTAGGCTAAGATGGCTGCCAGGGAGCCCCAGGGGTCTGCCTGCCTCCATTTCCCCAGAGCAAGGATTACGAGTGTGCACCACCATGCCCGCCCTTTCTTTTTAAACCTCCCTAGTCCACTTTTTAAAATCTTAGAATATATTCTTTAAAGAAAAAAAAACTATTGAATGAGGATAAGAAAAATAAGCTACAGCATAAATAATAATAAAAAAAATTAAAATCTTAGAATATATTCTTTAAAGAAAAAAAACTATTGAATGAGGATAAGAAAAATAAGCTACAGCATAAATAATAATAAAACATAAATAATTAATAAAAATAATAATAAATAAATATTATTTATTTATGCTGTAAAATAAAATTTACAGCATAAATAAATAATAAAATAAAATAATAAAAAAATAATAATAAAAAAATAAAAATAAAAAAATAATAAAAAATAATAATAAAATAATAATGACAACATATTGCTCTGTACTGATCTATAATTTACTTAATACACATGTGCTGGGGATACACTAACCCTGGCAGAGTCAATAAACTTATCTCAAATCCCCACACTGACAGTGACACTTGCTGTCACAACTCCCATGAGAAGCCATTGCTCTTCCTCTCCACTCTCAGGCTTCCTTCCTTACATGTTATTTCAATACGCTATTGATGCTCACTCCTGAATTTCACAAGACCCTCACCTTCATGAATCACTGCGTGAGATTATACACATTTGATGGCGTGGTGTGTGTGTGTGTGTGTATGTGTATGTATGTGTGTGTGTATGTGTGGTGTGTATGTGTGTGGTGTGTGGTATGTGGTATGTGTGTGTGTGTATGTGTGTGTGTGTGGTGTGTGGTGTGTGTGGTGTGTGCGTCTGTGTGTGTGTGGTGTGTGGTGTGTGTGTGTGTGTTGTGTGTGTGGTGTGTGTGTGTGTGTGTGGTGTGGTGTGTGTGTGTGTGTGTGTGTGTGTGTGCGCGCGCGCGCGCGCGCGCGAGAGTGCATGTTCACACTGCACAGTCCAGCTGCGGAGGATGCTGTGCTTGAGTCAGTGGGGTTTATCCTCACACCTTCTTTATCCCTTCTCCTCACTCCTCCCCTGGGCAGTCCACGCATTCTCCTGTTTCCCCGCATAGCCAACTTCCTGTGCTCAGTGTTCTGGGATGAGGGGAATCTCAGCTTCTGTCTCCAAAGCTTAGCAATGCATTTTCTAATAAGAATAGTTCTCATGCAATCCTGCTGGACAAATGTCTCTATTTTGTTATACACTAAATTGGCATGGACAATTCTGTATTCTGAAAATATTTATTTTCATGATAAGAATTTGGCTTCATAATAGGATAGCTGGCGTATAGGGAAAGAAAAACATACAGAGAAAAATCCCATTCAGACATAAAGAGAAGCCCTAGCTAAAAAAGGGGGCCAGCACAGCAGCTTCAAGGCCCTGGATCCTAGAAAGGGCTCTTACAAGGATGACCCTTGGTTGGCATCCGGGAGCCAAAGTTCTGGAAGGTTCTTGCCATCCCTCACCTTGTCTCATCTGTGCAAACAGTACAGCTTATGTCAACTCCTTGCTTGCTTTCTGAGGAAATTTTGCTATGTGACAGGCAGAAGCGTCTATGTGACAAGCTTCCAGTAAAAACCCTGGCAGTCTCTAGTGAGTCCCTGGCAGCTCTCAGGCTGTTGCTGCAGTTTATTACTGGGGGGCTGTCATGATTAATCTTTACCGTCAACTTGACTGGCTTTAGAATCACCATGGAAACAATCCCGTCTGTGTGTTTGTGAAGGTGTTTTCAGAATGGTTTAATTGAGGAGGTTAGACCCAACCTGAATGTGGGCAGCACCACCCCATGGGCTGCACCACCCCATGGGCTGGCACCCGGGATAGAGTAAGAATGAGGAAACAAGCTTAGCGACTGGCATGCGTCTCTCTTGAAGCTTCCTGGCTGTGGACACTGGCACCAGCGGCCTCAGGCTCCTGCTGCAACGTGGAAGATCGGTGGCTGCTCCGCATCATGACGGACTACACTCCTTCTTAAACAAGGCTTCCCTTCCATCCGTCTGTCCTTCCTTCCTCTCTACCTCCCTTTTTTCACCCCTCCCATCTCACTGATTTTTTGCCTGGAATTTTGTCACAGAATGAAAAGAATAACCAAGGCAGGGACTTAGCGTCCTGTGGGGCTGCCTGGCAGGCATCTGCTCAGGTGTGCCTCAATTCTGACCTTTTGTTTTTGTGCTTCAGCCTTTGATGGTTTCGCTTTGTGCCCTTTTGTTGTGATAAATCATAGTTGTGAGACTGACTTATTGCTGAGGCCAAGGAGTCTTCCGGGAGAAGAAGGCACATGTGGCATTTGAACAAGTCTGGCCAGTCTCTCAGAAAACAATCAGTTGACAAACGATCCCAGACAACAGAAAGGAAAGGAATGCTCACTTCTTACACCCAAGCTGGTCAGACAAGGCACGAAGAAGGAGGTTTATGGACCAATCACCACTCGCTAACAAAGATGCAAGAATAGTATTAGCTAATACTTATCAGCTAACCGAATCCAGATTATACACACATATGAGTGGATTTTAATATGTAGATGGCAGGATATAATGCAGTGTTTTCAACATTTTCTTTTCTTTTTTATTTACCTAATAGATCTCAGAATCAACCTATATCTAAAGTATATCTATGTAACAAGTCTTTCTTTGTCCTGCCAGCCAGCTCCCAAATCATGACACAGAAACTTATTATTGATTATGAAAGCTTGGCCTATAGCTTAGGCTTGTTTTTAACTAGCTCTTATAACTTAAATTAACCCATTTTTATTAATCTCTGTGCTGCTCCAGGCTCGTTTACCTTATCTACATACTGTCCATCCTGCTTTCCTGCTTCTTCTTTGTCTCCTCATGTCTCCACCCTTGTTCTTCCCAGAGTCCTCTGTTCCTGGAAATCCTGCCTAGCTATTTTATTAGCTTTTTATTAATCTGTTCAGCTTTTTATTAAACCAATCAGAGTGACATATCTTTACACAGTGTAATCAAATATCTTGCAACACATCTAGAATTGCTACATCCTTTTTAACTGCTGTATATTATTCTGCCACACAATTTTAATGCCTTAATATATACAGTTTTAATACCTCGATAGACATTTAGTTCCTGTTTTTTTTTTTTAATTTTGTTTTTTGAGACAGGATTTCTCTGTGTAGCTCTGTGCCTTTCCTGGAACTCACTCTGTAGACCAGGTTGGCCTCGAACTCACAGAAATCCTCCTGGCTCTGCCTCCCGAGTGCTGGGATTAAAGGCGTGCACCACCACTGCCCGGCAGCAAGTTCCCGTTTTTTTTTTTTTTTTTTAATTGCCATTACAGTTTATGCAGAAATGAGTCTTATATTTGATTTTGCAAATGTGGGATGATGTATTTATGATAATTAGATATGAAAAATTTGGTCAAAGAGTAATTTTAGTAGATATTGCCAAATTTTTCCACAGAGTTGCATCAATTCACACTAACAGCAGTCATATAAACTCAAATGCTGACAAAGGAAAGCTTAAGAAAGAGAGAAGAGCTGGGTAGTGGTGGCACACACCTTTAATCCCGGCGCTCAGAGTTCGAGGCTAGCCTGGTCTACAGAGTGAGATCTAGGACAGACACCAAAACTGCACAGAGAAACCCTGTCTTTAAAAAAACAAAAAAAAAAAAAAAAAAAAAAAGAAAGAAAGAGAGAAGAAAATGCAGTAATTAGAAAAAGACAGAACAAAATTTAGCAAACTATTAGAGAGAAAATACAAGGAAGGAAATAATACCACGAATCTTAATTATACCAATGAAAGACAAGATCAGAACAATAAAATTCAACAATGCATGCTTTATGAGTGAGCGACCTAGACCAAGATGAAACAGACTATGATAAATGGCGCGAGGCAAGACAAACAGAAATTGCAATGTTGAGACCAAGTGAAGTGGGTTCAAAGCAGAAGCTATTAAAGATGTGAAAGAGACCACTTAAAATGGGCAAAATGTAGTCTGTGAGGAACACTTAATGGACATAAAATCTTATGTGTCCACATAGACATGAACATGCATACAACAAACAATTCTTAATTATATATTTTAAAAATTGAGAATGTCATATAAGGTATTTTGATCATATTGCTATTCTTCCCCCCCACCCCCCACCCCCCCCTGCAATTTTGCATCTGCATGTGTGTGGGCTGTGTAATGCATATGTGGGTGATGCTCACGTGTGGTGAGGCCAGAGGTTGACACTGGTGTCTTCTTCCATCGTCTTCCATCTTACCTGTGGAGCCAGGCCTCTCAGTTGAACCCAGAGCTCAGTGATTTGGCTAGTCTCGCTAGGCAGCTTGCTCTGGGGACTCCCCAGTCTCTGCCTGCTGAGTGCTGAGACTGCAGATGGGCTGCCCACCATCTCCCACACCCACCAGCATTCACATGGGTGCTGGGGGTCTGAACTCTGGTCCTCACACTTGCACGGCAAGTGCTCTGTCCACTGAACAATCTCCCCAGCAACAACACACACTTCTCTGTATTTATATACAGCTAAAGTGGAGGCGTTCAAACCCTCTCTGTGTACCATTTAGTCTTAGAAAAGTAAACAAACAGAAGACAGAGAAGATTTGAATGCTGTGATTATCCAGTTAATTTCATAGAGATTCATGATAATCTGCACTCTGGAGTCTTGAAAGCATGATTTTTCTCGTATTCGTTAGTGTTAAAAATCATTTTAGACTGCTAAATACAACAGTGAATGTGCTAAGTAGGAATTGAGAGGCCCACATCCTCTCTGACTCACCAGGCAGTGGTGCTTGCCAAGCCTGATGACCTGAGTTTGATCTCCTGGATCCACGTGGTGGACGAAGAACACTGACTGTAAAAATTATCCTCTGACCTCCACACGTGTACTGCGTCCCCCATGAATAAATGTATAAAAATTCTAAAAGTGTATTAACTTGGATATAAAAAGAAATATATAATTTAGATAACTTAGAAAAGAATGAAA